>JACXGM010006732.1:0-10965 GCA_016801145.1 Umbra pygmaea | reverse complement strand
ACGTGCGTGCGTGCGTGTACATGCATATGTCTACAAGTGGTACAGGTGGATGAGCATCCTATGAAGAGGAGATGGTTGTCCCTGTAGCCAGATTACAGGCAGATGAAAAATAGCTATGTGGTATTGGGTCTGTTCCCATTACAGTAAAGTTTACAGATAAATCTCATTTCCAGTTTTGCCATTAGATAAAACTAAACAAACCCCTAAAGAGCGAACCTGAGCACTCTCCCAAACACACTACCCTATTATTTATAATTTCATGGTTGGCTAAGACATGTTATTACAATAGATTAAGGAATTTGATGATTTAAATACCATTCACTAACTTCTAAAGAGGAATTTTATCCTTCGTTTGGAAGTAAAGGTCACGTCACATTAAGAAGACTAGTGTTCTTAGCTAGAGGTACGTCTGCGATTAAGAATTGTAGTAATTGTTTAAAAATACATTATAGTCTAATGGTGTATAATTTAGGCAACATGCCATTATATACACTTAAGACACTCACTAGAAAACTAAAAGAGACGTGCCAAGATGAGTGACTGAAAATAAAAGAGAAGCAGAGCATGAGGGGAAGATGGATGGAGCAGAGGGAGAAACACCGATATGAGAGAGAGTGAGATTTGGATAGTGAGAAATGGAGAGAGAGGAAGAGAGTGACCTAGAGTGAGTGCTTTGTTATGTCTTCTAGAGCTCAAGTGTTTCCTGGAATTCATGGCAGCAGAGTCTGAGCCACAGAGAATAAAAAGGAAAGACGAAGAGATAGAACTGTCCAGGCCTCCTGACCTGAGATACTAGCACCGCTGAGTAGACAGAATTTAACAGAAAATATGGCTAAATTGACTAGTCAACGGCTGAGTTTTTAAATCTTTTGAGACATTGTTTTGTTTGTGTGTAGCCGTTGCATGTTGAATGCAGACATTACCAGAAGAAGGGAAGTTTTACTATTATATATGGAGATCAACAGCTGCGGACCCTACTTTCACCCGCGGGGGCAAGAGGGAGGGCATTTTCAACTCGTCCTGGAAAAACTACTCGCCCTTTTTCACGTTAGTAATAACAGACGAAATATGTAGATAAATGAGATCTAACAGTGTTGCCTAGCCTCCAGATAGGAGAACATTGAGGCACAAGAAGGGTTGTCTCCTATCCCTACTCACAGGAATGTGTGGTCTTGAGAATCTGCACTGAGCCACGCCGCTACTGAATCTTATTACATCCACTTAAACTGCTGTTACACTGCAGGCTCATTGTGAAGGAGAGAGAGTTAGCTTTATTTACACGAGCGACAAGCACACAGTATAGCAAATCACATTTATTGCACATGCTGACATAGACATATCAAAGGTATGTATTTTTAGACCCCCACAGGGATAAAATAGGACTTGTTTCTATGATTGGGTTGACACTTTTAGAATTCTCTCACAGATTTCTCACTGATAGATTTGGTTAGAGTTATGCTAGTGCTGTTGTGGTAGTCATCATTAGTACAACACTGGCCAACTACGTTATGGTGGCCAGGCGTTCAATCCTGGACATGACTTGTCCGTCTTTGCTCGGTGCCCCAGCGCGGGGTGGCAAACATTGGTGGTACAGCGCTGCAAGGGATAAGGGAGTAGAAAAGTCTGACTGATGTACCTTGCTTCATCGCTAGCCAGCGACTCCTTGTGCACAGATCAGGTGCCCGTAAGTTCCATCACAGATGTGTAGATGTAGAATGTGTAATACTTCTGCATGTGGGATGACTTAAGGCTTCTAAGCAGGTTGAGAGTTTTCCAGAATTGTGCAACTATCATCAAATCACTGGGCACAGGATAGTAAGATCTATTTCAGAGCAACTAAACTCACAGATGTAATCTTTATTTTAGTCTTGCTCATTAAGGAA
This sequence comes from Umbra pygmaea, assembly GCA_016801145.1. NCBI lineage: Eukaryota > Metazoa > Chordata > Actinopteri > Esociformes > Umbridae > Umbra > Umbra pygmaea. Next base: position 9,082 of record JACXGM010006732.1, on the reverse strand, counting down.
TACAGCTGCCATGAAAAGAAATTGGGTTGTGGTTTTCTGTGGGTGTTTCTTGGGAATGTGTTGAATATGCCATTGAATCAGAAAACAATAGCTGTAGTGGATAGTTGTTAAGTAGTTTAGCATGTTCTGCTCCAGAGCAACAGTATTAAACAATCTGGGTGGTACCATGAAATGTAAACATGAAATGTAACAAAATAGGAAATCATTATTCCTGCTGCTAAACCTACTATTTGAAATATGTGGTTATCACCCTGTATCTTCTTCTGTACAACCGACTGAACTTTGACTTGCATTAAGTACCCCTGTAAGTACCCAGTAACTCCATGGTCTCAGGAGTCTTCTCAAGTACACTCAGGGGTTTGAGAGTGATTGGTATAAGACATAGAACCCAGAATGAGGAAGAGGTTTGCCTGATTGATAAATTTGCCCTTGTCACTAGTTCAGAGTTCACACTTCCATTATCGTTCATCAGACAGTCCCCCCCCAGCATCAAACACAATACAGGTGTGCCTCTGCCTGCTGAGCAATGCTGGGATGCAAAGAGCAACGTACCTTGTCCTCTATCTCATCCTCATCTTATGTCCTAAACAGAAACAACACAGGCAGCAATGCTCCATTACAGCAAGCACCATTGTAATCAGTTATCCAGACAGTGGTTTTCCTTCTTTGGATTTGGTACCTAAAAAGCCTAAATGTTTTCCCAAGGGTTCTCAAAGTGGCCTAAATACTCGACCTTTTCACCTTTCTTGTCCTCTTAGAGTAATACCCCTCAGTGAGGTCATTGAGCCAGAGTGAGAACTTTAATCTTAGTCTCTCTCCCATTTGTCGTTTCACTTCCTAAGAATGCAAAAGCCTCCTTGTTTTTGAAAGTTCTCTTGTCACGTAATACCCTTGAAAATCCTCACACAACGCTTCAGAAATCGCATTCTGCATTCTGATTTGCGTGTAGCTAAATTGATGCTGAAGATTTATGTGCTCTGAAAAAACATGTCATGTTAATGCAATGGTCCTGGTTGTAACATGGCCCCCTGGCAATTTACACACAACGACAAAAACTGTGAGTTAACATGTCTGTGTCAGCTTGTCATGTTCTGAGCAGGCGTCAGTGACTTCTTTTGGTGAATTTGGGGTTGCGTCATGACTTGCCGATCCTCTTGCCGCTTGTATGTTTCCATGTAAGGTATGACAGGAAGACGTTTTCATCTAGTACGTTACAGAGTAGCCAGATTGATCACTCCAATGTTTTCATTTTTTTCTTTCACAGTTTTTTCCCTCTAAAATATGTAGCCAAGTTTTTCTGGCAATCAGAAGGTCTATCAATCTCAGCAAAACCCAGTACAGCTTGTCAGAAAGATTTCGGTGTATTATACTTTGGTTTTAATTCACAGGACACTTCCCAGGTTTCATGAGAAAAACATTTTTATGTTTCAGAACATGTGTTCCAGGTTGACATGACAGATTTAAGTTGTCCATCCACCACTTCTTTGGGTCATAATAATTATGTGGAGAAAATTGTTTAGCTCAGCCCAGATCCTCTGGGACTATTAAAGAGAATGTGTATTTTTTTATTTTCCCATTCTTTTCACATGGCATTCCTGTTTACCTATGGCATGGGTAACTGTGTGCCATATTCATTTAAATATGTATATGGGTTGACCCGGTGACATGCACCTTTCGACAGAGTGGATTTATAATAATATTGTAAAAAAAATATATATTTTATAGTATAACAACATGTAAACTGCATATCAAAAACAAATATTCCCATAAAGAGATTATTTTTGAAAGTAACAGTATTTGCATACCTTGGGACAATCACAATTTAGTAATAATGCACAAAGCGCTGCGGTTTTTCGAATGTTCATATACCACAAATTCCAGTGGGGCCTCATTGCTTTTGTAAACTGGTTAGCAACGCAATTAGAACAGTAAAACAAATATGTTTTTGTCATAACCATGGTAGACAGTCTCATACCACAGCTTTCACTCAGTCACAATTTAGGATTACAACCACATGGTTTATAATGCCTCTGACTTTGTTTGTGGGACTAACAGATTTCCTAATTTGGATTTCAATATATTTTGTCTGTGGTTTGCCTATCCCTTCACTATGTTGATGTTCTGTCTTGGTTATGCTATACACACGTATATAGATAGTCTGTTTTGGTACATTTATGTTTCTGTCCCATGTGGCCCTGAACTGTCGAAAGAGACTGAGCAGTACCAGACAAACAGACACAGACCTTTGATTGTACTGGCATGGGTAGTACTTTGCTCTGAGTAAAACATATCATGGCGGTTTTCAACACCGGGGCCTTGCTACACAATGCTACTCTCCCTGGTCAGTTACCCTCAGATTAATGTTCTGTTGAGAAGCGGTTCCGGGCCCCAACCGGGGGTCATTTATAATAAAAAGACTGCAGGTGTTAAGATGGCATGCTTTCACTAATGGGATTTGTCCGAAATAGAACCCTATTTCCTCAGTTGTGAACTGCTTTAGTGCACTAAGTAGGAAGTAGGAGGCCATTTTGGAACTAAATGGAGGATGGAAGAAGAGGAAGCCTTTCTCCTGAAATGAGGGTTTAGAGAGCCATTAGTCAAAGTCGCCCTTTTCGTGAGTGTGTTTTCAGAATGAGTTTCCTGTCGACTAAATAAAATTCACTCAGTAACTGTCAGTCAAGCCCCGCCCCCTCGACCCCCACAGCCCCCACCCGTCAAACGGTAGAGTGGCTTCCTAGCAACATTGTTAAGTGAGGAAGATAGAGAGACACTGTGTCCTCATGGAGTTACACAACACGAAGGCTGTTGAGGTGCCGTGTCAAGATGGGGGGGGGGCATATTTATTGAGATTAGTTGACATTCTTAATATTTGGAGTAGAGTCTTGACGTATTATTTCAGAGGTTACCAAAGGGTGAACGATGCTGAGGGTTAAAACCGCTCCATCTTGACAACACACTGTAAATGAAAGCCAAGCAAGTGGTATTCATTGCTTTGTTCTGTGGCTGAGCTTAGTATTTTTCCAGTGGTTTGGTTTTTCTACTTTGATTCGCAGTGGTGGCAGACATTTGTCAGAGACCAAAAAGCCTGAGGGCAGATAAACAAATGATTTCTAACTGCAGCAATGGGTCCTGAGCCCTCGGATTGGGATTGCGTTTAGCCGAGAGGAATGTAACCTACAGAGTAATACAGGGCGTTTTTTTTTCAACGAAGAGAAAGTTTTGGTATTTACAACTCCCTGCTGGCTTAAACGGAGTCAGCCTTGTCAGCCACAGGTTCATACATGCTCATACATAAGCCTGACAAAGCCTGTCAGAAGAATAGAGTTGTGCCCCATGTCGTCCTTCCAGTGTAGTGCTAGCCATTTGAATTTGACTGTGGGTCTTCTTGATATAGTCCCAGCCATTCCAGAAGAGAGACAGCATCATCAGTCATGTTGCTTAGTGATAGGACCAGTCCTAACCAATCCTGGGTTCAAACAGTATTTACCAACCAAATGTATCTTTCAGATACTATATCCATGCTTGTCTGATTCACACACCTGGGTCAGTGGACTAGTTCCAAAAGTACAAACCCCTCCACTCAGAATCCCCAGACAGACTGAGTCCTCAAAGTTTATTCGTAAGATTCCAAATACTGTTTGGAGCCTAGTCTGGCCCTTTTGACCCCCCTCTTTTGTGGTCAGTATGTTGGGAGTGTGAGAGCGGCCGGTATCTCACTCTGCCCAGCATGTTAGCTTGAAGCCTTTTTTTCTCCCAGTTGGTTACGGGAAAAGGAGCTTTTTTTCTTTCCATATTTGGTCATATGGAGTGCAGCCAGTGTGCAGTAGCCTTTTGATGACGTTCTAACAAACATCCCTATTTTGTGTGGGATTCGTTCTCTTTGGGCCACGCTGCCCAGATACGGCCTGTTTGCTGAACTACACTATTAAGGCGCTGCACAAGCCTGTTAAAACACAACATGCATACAGCAAAAGTACACAGTCCTGCCATTGCTTATCATTTTTAAAATAGGACTCAACCTTACAATGTAAGGTGTGAGGCACTCTACAAACAAACCCCTAATGCAAATGACTAATGAAAGCAGCAATTACATCGATCATTTTTTATAGACCTCTACCTTTGTCTGCTCTGCTCAACATTTGCTAGTTATCTCAGTTGGCCTGGCTCAACCCTTGATGATTTGCATGGTGGATTGGTGTCATGTCTTTGCTGACATGCACGGCGGGAGTCTAAAGCCCAGTGCGGCAACACAATGCGCGGGGCTGACCCGCTAAGGAATGCTGTATGAAATGTAGGGGTGAAACGGTGTGTTTGTAGCTGCAGGTGTGTCAGGATGCCCCTCAAGAGAGGAGAGAGGTCATAACGCATTAAACAGGTTTAATAAGACTTATTGGGGGGTCGGGAGGAGGGGAAAAGTGGGAAGAGTAAAAATAGATTCCAATGACTAATGTTCTGTATCTTTTTACCAACACAAATTCATCTCATTTTCAATGGGAAATGTAATGAATATTCTATTGCGGCACAGCGTTCCTAATTTATTATCAGAATGATGACACTTAAATCTGTTTTTCCTTCTTGAGGCTTATTTAGTTAATGGGAGTAAATGTTACATTAAACACAGAGTTTAGTAACTGATGTCAAGCTTCTCCGTAGTAAAACAGTGTCCAGTAAAAGCAAGGTTTGCACAGTTTAAATTGAGTAAGAGTTGGATCTCGTTGGTCTGTGAAGCATTGTAGGGATCATCATATGTGAATGGTCACAGGTACAACCTCAAGCTGTAAGCATTCGGTAGGAATATGAATCATGGAGCAAGGAGACGTGTCAGGGAACATGAACCATTGTCTGGGAATGCATGCAGGAGTCTCCTTTTCCATTCCCAAGTGGAAACTCTAAAGGCTTGGACCTCTTTTCTCATAGCCCCAATATGAATTTTTCCGCCAATGCTTCCCTATATGACAGCCAAAGTCAGCACAATAGAAATCTGTGGTGATTTTGGGATTGTGTGTGAGATCTGCAAACTAAGTCACTAATGATTCTATGGCTTAAGAGCGCATGCGTTCATGGCGGGCAGATTCTTCCTACGTGTCTCACACCATTTAGTCTTGCCTTAACCTGTCACTCAGGGTTCAGAATTACTTAGGACTCTTGGGGAGTCCCCTAAAATGTCTTTATAAAATATTCTGAAGACTAACACTATATACTGTAAGAAAATAGGACATCCCTACTAATGGTGGATGAGGGATAATGGTCTGGGTACATGGCCCAGTAATGTACTGTAGTGGTGTCTGGAGAAGTGGGTAACCCCCCCACCCCGGGAGCAAGTTACAGCACCTTATGTATATATATATATCTAAGTCCTGACATGACAAGGTGAATAACAGGTCATTCTGTCCTTGAGCAAGGCAGTTAAATGCTCCAAGGTTACTACTCATTATGGCAGCACCATGCACATTCCAAGGGTTTATAAAAATGCAAATGTATTTCTTCTCCCTTATGTTACATTACATGTTTGTAAAACAAATGGCCACTGGATTGAATCGTAATGATATCTGAAAAGACTGCACCTATTTGGTAGAAGTTTTATTTTGTTTCAAAGTAATCAATCCAAACCAAAATCTTTGGGGAAATGTTTAATACACCTTTGTTTAGGACAGGGCCATTGACAAAACTTTTCAGTGGAATGTTATTGCTTTGATTATTTAGTTAGCCTAGAACATGAATATATTAAGATATGAACGTGAAAGTCTTTTAACCATGACTTGTAAAATTATCTATTTGTCTATTTGTTTGTTACACTACAGTACATAGGCTATTGTGAAATTTGGTTAAAATGTTATGATGATTTGGTTTTATTAAGATGTTTTACTGTATGTGTCATTGAGAAGTGGTAAAAGTAGCACAATCTGATGACAGATATTCAGCAAAATTACTTTGAACCTGAATGGAAATGCCCTATACTTGGCTGGGCTTTACTTGGCTGACATGTCCTTGGCTGATCTGAGCTGGGCTGTACTTGGATGGACTGGGCTGAGCTGTGGTCAGCTGGCCTTTTTAACTACTCTATGGTGCATAATATTGTTTTAATTACTTATTAATTATTATGGTAAAACCTTTGGCTATATTAAATACATGTTCATGAAGACATCTGTGAATAATCAGTGTTCACTAAGCCGATCTACAATTTCCCCCAACAACAGCTATGTTATTATAAGCACAATTTACCTTTGAAAGGATTTTATGATCTTGTATACCAAGCTCTCATGTAAACCTTCATACTCAAATCAAATGAATTATTATCAACTCAGACTTGAAGTAAGTCTGTTATCACTGCTGCTAGCTGGCAGCTCATTTGGCTGCAATACCCAGAAAGCTAGCATTGAAGCGTTGACAAAAGTACTCTTCTAATCATTACACAGATATCTAGTCATTGCAACTTTTGATATAGGCTCTCCTAATATTGTACTATAAGCATTATGAAGAGATTAACGTAATCAAAGCACTTACAGGATTTTTCATTCACAATTTCAGTCTTAACTGTCTGTGTTGGTGTTCGGTTTGTGCACGAGCAGCACATCATTAATCTGTGACGCTGAATAGGAACTTACTCGGCTTGGCTGCCTTGATCGCTGCCTCGCACCAGGAAATAAATTATTACTAGTGTAAATTATAAAGCGTATCTAAAGACCTATAATTTTCACAATCATTATCAATGGTTTTATTAAATGTTAAAATAAGTTTGTCTCGGACCTCCCCAAAATAAAATGTAATATTCCACAGAGTTAAAATGTTTGTTTTTTGCGGCCTCATAGTCTGCCCTGAGAACGAAGTGTCCCAGTCATACACAGTGAGAAACAAACATACACAACTCCTACTGACATGTCTCTCAGTGTTGACGATGAGCACGTAGTCAACAGCTGGTTGATCATGCTCAAAAGCTGTGAGGTTCACCATGACAGATGAAGGTAAGAATGTTTGTAGGCACGTTACGATTCCTGTGAGGACAAGATGTCCTGTATTTCAGAGAGAGAGAGAGAGAGAGAAAGAGAGAGAGAGAAATCATGTCCACCCCCTACAAAATATTCCAGTGAATGTGTCTTCACATCCTGGCGTGTTTCACATCCTTGGCGGGTTCTGAGGCGGGACAGAGGCAGGTAATGTGGCTGAGGCGAGACCAGTGGCGGGTGTGTGAGGGGAGAGGTAGATGGTGTTGAACGATACAGAAGGAGGACAACCTTCACTAAACACATGTTTTCAGGTGGTGATGGACAGGACACGCGAGTTTGCCCGAGGCACGAGCCGTCACACAAAGTCATAAGTACATCGGGACGGACATACACACACACAACGGCTTCCAGATGTATTTAAAGACGATACATTGGGATACAGGCCGACTCTGTCGCAATACAGGAATTCAATAGGTGGTTGCCCAATTCAACCTGGAGCTTGAGCACCTGCAGTTCATTAGTCATGTCAGTCATGCTCCAATTTGTTACAGTCTTTCAGTCTACATTTTAAACACAATAATATTTACACCTTTGCATGGTTTCTTTTGCCTGATGACTCTAACTGAAATCTCCTATGCTCTACTGTTCGCTACATGCTTCATTCTGAGACTGGCGTCATAGAAGTAATTTGTGTGAACATCATAATAAGGGATTTTGTACTAAATGGGTTTTGTCTTCAAGTTTTTATTTTATCTTTAGCCTTTCCGTGTTAGCCAATGATACATTTTTTAAACTTGCTTTCATACCATGTTTATATAGGCTTTCGTCAAATCAACAGTTAGATTGTTTTTGTGTTCTAGAAATCATCCTGTAAGTACTGTGAGACAGATTTATTGTGGGGAAAAAGCTAACATACATGGGCGTAGCCTAGGATTTTGACAAAGATACGCAGCTGTTTCTCTCTGTGAATGAGTAAGCAGAAAGCAGCCTGTGTGACAGTCAGACGGTCCTAATAATTACAGTATAAACAGCCTGTGGTGGAAATGGGGCTATCCTGGACTGTCACCTGATTGTAGCTGTTAAACTGCACAGAGCTTAGTTTAGCTCCACAGGGGATGTTAATCATTACTGTACAGGCCAGGAGGTGGTCTGATGCAGCACGCAGGCACATTGGTTTTATTTACTTTGTGGCAACCAAATATTCTAATTAGATTTTCTTTTCCCTAACCTGAATTTTCACAAAAAAATTTAACTTTCACCTTACATGCACACTTGCTATTTAATGTACTCATTACTGAAGTGATTTGTGTCTTGATCAATTATGTCATATATAATGATAATGTGTCAACACGTAAAAAGATCCAGGATCCATATCGAATGTAGATCCTGTCACCGTAGCTACCTTCTTTTTCTGGAGCCTAATAATAGTCTCAAAACAGGGCAGAGAGCTATGAATTTGCTACACCTTCATCATGGCACAGTGGCAGTCTTGTGTCCCTGTTATGATGTACAGTGTGTTGCTAGAAAGGGACCCACAAGCAGGTTGAGTGTTCTGCTCTTTATTTAAAGAACTCAGCACAATAAAGCCAAACAGCAAATAGTGAAGGTGCGCAACAGTAAACCCTCAAAACAAATTAGTCAACAACGACGACTCTCAATAAGTATAATAACGAACGGGACATTTAGCAAGGCGAGCTAAAATGTACAGCAACTCATAATAATCAAGTATGATAACCCTCAACTCTTCCCTGACAAACAGATCTATATACTATTGCTAATGAGATGATGCACGGTAGTTTCACCAGCTGCATTGGGGGATGTAGAAGAACGGTGGCTTCAGAAGGCCGGTGACGCCTACCATTGGAGCCTAGGCCTACCCCCAGGAGAGGGAGATATGACAGCCTCGCTTTAGTAATTAAATGATTACCAAAATTACCAAAAGTGCAGGCCCAAATCACTCTTTGCAATGGTTAACAAACTCACTAATCCACCGCAACATGTTATTTCGGGCTCTGTGGGGCTTGTAAATAGCTTTTCTCAATTTTTCTCTGATAAACTGAAGTCAATCACTGCATCCATTACCAAAACCACTTCATATACAAGTTACTCAGATGTTCATTTAACTTTAACTGATTCCG
>JACXGM010006731.1:0-15528 GCA_016801145.1 Umbra pygmaea | reverse complement strand
ATTGCCATGGTCCTTGTCTTGGACCAGGTTTTGGGCCCCAATGATAGTGCGACAGCTTTGGAGCCTATACAACAGCAACCCTAACTATCAAATCTCAATAAAATGCCACAATTGTGTGGTCTTGTTTCCTGCAAGGACATGGAGGCACACCTCTCCCTCTATTCTATTCAGTGCAACTGACAGAGAGAGAGACAGAGAGAGAGCGAGAGAGAGATGAGCAGGGGAGAAGACGGAGCAGCACAAACCACACCACAGCTGACATAGACCTACGCTATAGAGCTGCGCATGTTCAAACAGCATTGTCAAGGACCAATCACTAATCTGTATTGTTTGCTCCCTTTTGTTTTAAATTAGGAGTTTAATTGGACCATTTATTTTTATTATTTTCATGCACGTAATCAGAAGAGACTTTTATGCACTTAATCACAAGAGATTTTCAGAACCATTTACAGTTGTTCATTCCTGTTTCTGTCATGTGCAGAATCTTAGTTCAGTGGACGTGATGACGTCACAAATATGTTAATTGGCGTATGAATCATTTAGCGACACTTAGCTACTAGGCAGTGTCCTCTTTTTTTGGAAATCAATATATGGTCACCCTAGTTAAGGTGTTGTCATTTCCTTTTATTTCAGATTTGCATCATACAAATCTTTCCTGGCCTTTTGGAAACAAGGAGTCAGCTGCAAATGAAAAAAATTGTCAGAATCTCCTCAGCCAATGCTGCCTCTGCCAATGCTGCCTCTGCCAATGCTGCCTCAGGTATCACCCCACCCAGAGCTACAAAACTGGTAGTCATCGATGAATTGCTGCTATTTCTAATGCATCTTTCTGTGGGCCTGCCTATGAGGGGTCTGGCCAGTCGTTTTTCGGTTCACCGGACCACTGCCAGCAGGATTATAACATCATGGACTCACTTTTTGTATCAACTTCTGGGTTTCATTCACCTGTGGATACCACCAGAGGTTGTCAAAGCATAACTCCCACCAGAAGTTATGCATTTCCTGACACACAAGTGATCCTGGACTGCACAGAGATATATTTTGTCAGACCCCCTCCTCTTTCCTTCTGCATAGCGAGGTTTATTCTTCATATACATTTCATACTACCTTCAAAGCTATGATTGGCATTGCACACCATTGTCCTTTCACCTTTGATTCCTCGCTGTATGCAGGCTCAATGAGTGGCAGGGAAATCTTTTAATTGTCTGGTATAACCAAATGCCTCACACCAGAAATGGCCATTTTGGTGGACAAAGGCTTTCTAGTGGACAACCTTGTCGCTAGAAAGTTTTACCGACCTGCCTTCCTGGTAAAGAACACCGAGATGTCCAATTGCCCATTTCAGAGTCCCCTTTGAGAGGTGCATCAGGAGGGTCAAGGAGAACACACCTCTGTCCATGTCTGGGTCTATTGACCAGCTGTTTTCAGTTGCTTGCCTCTTGGTAAATTACCAGTTTGTGCCCCTTGTCAAGGCATGGGTAACCCAACTGTGATAAGTCTCTATTCAATACAAGACTGGCACCTGTTTTGTACTTTTCTCTTTGTGCCTTGACACACTGTTTAAATTGTACTGTTTTGTAACCTGTGATATACCTTTCAGTAAATTATCCATCTATTTAAGATAGTATTTGTGTCTTGATTGGTGACGTCTATTGTATTCTACCTGTTGTTGCATTTATATTTTTATCTGTTTTTGTATTGTACTTGCTGTAGCGATTTGGGTATCAGAAAGGCGCAATATAAATAAAATGTATTATTGTTATCAGATTTTTACTTGATGTTTTCCTTGAATTTTATTGCCTCTCATAGAGTGGATGGGCCACATATACATCAGACATTTTTATTAATAAATAGTTGCATTTGTAAATGAGCTAAACACCCAACAGTAACGTAAGGCACCATGTATAAGTTTGTAGTGATAACTATATGCACAGTTTGTACATACACAACTGTATGACTTAAGTCAGTACTGGATGAACAGCATGGGTTTGTAGTGAACTGTTAACAGTTAACTGTACACAGAAATAACCAGTAGTATGTTCCTGCACAACTGGAGGCTGCAGATTTAGGACCCCAGTTCTAGGACCCTAGTTTTTTGTGTTGACGCTTGAAACGTACACATTAATAACCGTCCCGTCTATAGACCTTTACTAATTTAGAGGTTTTTGTTAATTTAAATAAATGTTATAGACAGTGAAACGTTAGACAGTGAAATTATGTCCACTACGGATTAAAATATCCAGATATTCAGTTGGGCTTCACTCTTCACTCAGTATTATGTAAATGTAACCAAGTCATTTTTGGGTTTGTAGTTAGTGTGATATGGAAATAAAAAAAACGGACACAATCTGGAATCACCACTTGTATTCACTTTACCAAACTCAACTAGCCCCGTTCACAACATAACCCTTACGTAAGTCTCACACCTATAGCAACCCCCAGTGGACAAACCAAGCTTTACAGTGAAGCATTGAAAAGTCTTGTCACATAAATATAATTTAGATGGGCTTAACAGCAAGATTTTAGAGTGGTTAAGGTAAGGTTTATGGATGAAATAATGTAAAGTAAAAATTGCCTGTCTGTATCACGCTGCAATCTAGACACAAAACTAGGGTCCTGAAACTGCGGTCCTAGAACTGGGGTCCTAAAACTGCAGCCTACAGTTGTGCAGGAATACCCTTCTCAAAATAACGGGATTTGTCTTTGAGCTGAGCTATTAACAACAACAAGGCACCCTGTATAGGTTTGTAATGACAACTATATACATACACTAAAGGCCCCTTGCACTTGGACCTGCCAGTAGTAACTGTGTCACTTTTTCAGCTTCATGGAGTCATTTTGGAGCTTCAGGTATATGCAGTCAACATAACTCTTGACATTGGGGCATTTTACCCCCAACAGGCTGAAGGGTGGATTGTCTGTGGGGTCAAAAACACCACCATCAGGAGAACATCCTAACCAAGGGGCATCAGGGTGTATGACAAAGCTACAAGTCCAGCACCTGTTTCCCACTTCACCAGCCCTAAATCACATGAAATACGTTCTGAGGGAACTATTTTGTAAAACCGAAATGTGAAATATGAACGTATGAGAGGGGTCAATTACGTTTGTAGGGAAATAAATTGAACACTTGAATAACGTTAAATATGAACATATAAAAATCATGACGTAGCATGTAAATAGCGTAGTGTTTGCTAGGGTGGAGGTCAGGGATGATGGACGGGCGTATAAATCCGCGACTTGCATGCCAGTGTTCGCGAGTTCAAATCCAGACCGGCAATTTGTGTGTTTTGTTCTACATTGCTTGCGTCATGCAGACACGCGATTATCGGTTTTTGTAATGTTAACCCTAACCTTAATTCTAACCTTAACCTCAGTAACGTCATATCTAACCTTAACCGTTAGTATCTTCCTACCTAACCTTAACTGTGAATGTTGCAATATTATTTAGAACGCTATGGAATGTGTGGAATGTTCTCGCACATCCGCTAAACAAAATGTACCGGAGCAACATAATTGAAGTACAAATATAGCCTAATAACGAAACGTGCAGTTCAAATGTAAAAAACCCTAAATATGTTGGCATATATAACATAATTCAGGTTTTTAAAATAGTTTCCTGAGAACGTAATTTGGGAGAAATTCTGATGTACGGTTGCATTTTACAGTACTCTTGAATGGCCTGTGGCTCCAATGCCAGACATCTTTTCATGACCGATGTTTGGGCCACACCCCTGAACAGTCTTTCAGAGAGAAGATGTTCTGCTGATGTCTGACCACAAACATGACAAACCTCCCTAAAGTGAGAAGATGTTAATCTCATCTTTTTGACCCAATGCCACTCCACAGGCATAATCTGGTCCCTTGTTGCCACTTCTATTCCCCTTGCCATTTCCAAGTTGGTCTGTAGAGGTTGCAGATGCAGTTGCTGGTGGAGACTGCACACAAACTGGCAACAAGTGGGCTTCAATCTGTAGCCATCCAAGGGCAGAGGTGGGGGTGGAGGAGCTCCAGTGTGGAGTAACATGTGGCTGACTGGCATTGGCTGTTGGTAAGAGATCGGGCTGCCCTCCTGAACTTTGCCCAAAGCTGACTCAGCACTGATAGACATGCTGGTAATAGGGGGTGCTCTGTCAGGTGAAAAGCCTTCATATGCTTCTGTCACTTTCAAAACATCAAGATCAGGCATATCCCCCCGCATCGCCTTGTAAAGAGACCTCCTATATATAATTTTATTAATTAATTTTTAATACACAATTAAATGTTAGTAAATATGTACCTATACTAAAATACTCCCAGCACATGTGGCTACTGATAATAATCTCTGAATATTACTATAGTCCTTGGCTTGTGTCTTCTCTGTCTCAGCAGGCGGAGCTGAGAGTAGGTCGCCGCCTGAAAAAGGAGAGCCCCGGTATGGATGCAAAGTGCCTTGCCAGCAGCACATGAGGACACCGTCTCCTCGAGGACAATCTAGGAAGAAAACAGAAGAAAATGTTACTACTTACACATATCAAACCTTAATCCTAGCCAGTGCAGTGTAATGTGATATGAACTATATCTTACTCACAAGTTGTGAGGTCTCTCCTTTTTCTTCAGGGACCTGTGGCAAATATCTCACACACTGACTCTCCCTGTGCCTGACACTTAGACACTGAGTTAGGGATAACATCACATTAATTATCATTTAAGTGACACATCAAGATCATTTAGGAATAATTACATGGGACAATCACTCAAGTGATATGGCAAGATTTGTTCCAACACAGTGTTAAAGTATAGCCACTTACAGCTATGCATTTCACTGTCACGTATCCCAGGAAAATGCAGAGACAGGCGCGAAGGTTGCAATAATCCACAGATATTTAATAATCAAAACTTCCAAAGTCAAATAAACACTGCCACGAGGGGCTAACACGAAACACAGAGAAATACCAATGACACGTAACAGGGAACATTGACCAACAAGAGACAAGACCAAACACTCAACTTAAATACACTTACTAATGAAGACAATGAACAACACCTGTACATGGGAATGACTACACCGTGATCTATTGGTTAACTGAAACATGTGACAAGGGCCTACACTGATGACATCATAAGACATACTAGCAAGACACAGAAGGGACACCAGGGGGAGCCATCACATGACACACTGGGAGAGAACCTGTATAAATCACAACACACACAGGGCAGGTACCATAAAGACACATGAGGAAGAAATCTAATGAACTAAACCACCGTATATAAATACTCAAAACACTGAAGAACAAAACATATACACAAGAGACACTAAAGGCTAACTGAAAAGGAGGTCCATACCCAGGATGTTACATTCACAGGCAAAATGGTTACTGTAATATCTACAGTACTAAAATCATGTGAGATATGGCCAACCCTAGAGGAAAACCTGTAAAAACCTGTAATTCTTATAGATAATTTAGTTAGCCGAGGTAACTTAACATCAAGCTTCTGCTAGCCCGCCCTAGTTCTAGTTAGTGGTAGTCTGCCAACTCTGTTGTCACTGTGTAGATATGACACAGTAAAAAACACATATCTTCATAGTTGTTGATGAATTGTAAAATTCTCCTGAATTGTAAAAACTCCTGGGAGCAGATGAAAAGGAGTTAGTAATCCGGTGCAAATCACTGATGGTAAATTTTAGGTAGATCTTATAAAACAATGCCATCTTCAGGAATGAGGCGAGCGGAAGTGCTTACCGGAATCGAACCGGATGTCGGCAACATTCTATTTATGCCCAATTTTGTGGCCAGTTTCTTGCATCTTTGGGACAAAAAACATTTGTAAACTTGCTGATTGACCGCTGACTAGAATATGCACATTTTTATGCACAGGAATAACTGAAAAAGGATTTAGGCTATACTCAGTGTGAAGTGATTAAAATTTAAGATGCATATGCAAGAGAGGGAGTAAGGAGAGCATGTGTGTAGGCTTATGATTTTAATGTAATCTTAAAATAACAGTAGAGATGTTTACAGTGTTCTGTGAATACAATTGCTGGACAGTTTTTAAAGGATATTTGTCCTTTGTTTTCATAGAGCCTGTAGTTTGTTTTTCCCCTTAGGTATCATTGCATACAGATACCTAAAATATGGATTTGATTTACATTTTAAAAATGTTGTTTTTGCACACCACTGCTGAACTCCATTGAAAAGAGAGAGTAAGTTGACTTTCAACAAAAATCTGCAGCATTAAGTGTCATTACTGTCGCTGTGGGTAGCTGTCTTCCCTTAGTGTGACATTGAGATGACGTTTCTTTGCTGTGAGTAACTTTGAGCATTGAAAACAGTCAGTTGCAATTGCATTGAATTACTTTTGCGAGCATAACTGACATCAATCTAGACTGGCTGACGCGACCCGCCTGACTCACAGCACAGGGAGGATCTATCAGTCAGGAGGACTTCAAGCCTTGTGTCAGCTATTTTAACATCAAACCAACACTGGTTCATTTCTAACTTACTTAACATGACGTAGTATGTGCCAGCTATAAAAAAGAGGTCTGAAAATTAACACTTTGATATATGAGTTTTCAAAACAACTAGAGGCATTTAAAAGAGTTTTGGTCAAATAGTTGATGCCGAAATTTGCTAGTGTATCAGTCACAAAAACTTGCAAAATGATTTGATATGTCAAGGGAAACTGTCTGAAATCATGAAAACAAATACCTAACATGGACAAATTGCATTGGTATGGAAGAACAGTGGTCGCAAGTCAAAGCTGACTGACAGGGAGTGACATTTAAAATGATAGTTCAATGCCCCAAAACATCAAAATAATTTTTTGTAATTTTCACCCTCAAAATCACAGTAAACATTTTATTTTAACATATGGACAGCCACAACCTTTAAAAAATAAATGAGAAACCTGCATCTTTCAACTATTCAAAGTCGATTTACGCTATCAAGCATCAAAGCATCATATCTCCTGAACCATAAATGCTAGAATAAGGGGTGGGTTGTCCATGTGGGTTCATCAGAGCCAGGGATAATGAGGCTTAAACTTGAGTACCTCTCACTGACTTTATTTATTCTAACAACCTTACAGACAGGAAGCAGGGAGTGAAACTGACAAAAAAAACTTCTGCAATGATGTAGGACATCACCCTGCACTAAAACAGGTCACTTAATGTGGGGGGTTGGCTGGGTTCTAAAGAGAAATGGAAATGGGGAAATAGTGAAAAATATGTGCATAGTGTTTTAATGACCTCTATGTACGTCCCACTAACATTGTCCCACTAGTTCTCAGGACCTGTGGACATACCAATATGGATATTACAGGCAGCGGTGTAGCACAAGATCCTGGGCCCTATGCATAGGCAGTCCTGATGGACCCCCATGTTCCTCAACCCCAATATATTCCAGACTTTTCAAGGGCCCTCTCTCCCCTTTGGGCCCTGGTAATCAGTATTGTTTTACCCCCAGTCAGACACCCCTGATTACAGGTTTTTTTTCTTTATGGATTGCATTCTACAGTAAAAAACTAAGTATGTGAACAAACGGTTTTATAATTTTTGGCTCTACATGACATTGTGCATCAAAATTAGGCTTTTAAATGATTTCACTATTCGAATAGTATCCACATACTTTTCAACTATCCAGATACTCTATATTTTTTAATGCTGCTGCCATTCCGTAATGTAGTTATCCTGACATAATGCAAAGCAGTAAACACGTCAACCACTACATATTCTGGCAAGAATTGACTGCTAATCTATTAGATTAAACAAGGGTTAAATAAAGAAAACAATGAAGAACAATTTATTAAACATGATGAAAAGACAGCCTATGTCTTTACACGTAGGCACTTAAACCATGTGCACTTAACTTAAAAACAAAATTCAACACATTAGCTAGGATATTCTTGATAAAAACAAAAGACACACATAGAGAAATAATGCATATTACCTTGAAAATACATTAACAATTTTAACTAAATTCCTATAGCAAGGACACAAATGCCAAAATAAATAAATAGCAGATTATGCTACTGGTAAAAACATTAAGCCACAACTGAGTTAGCACTACGCATTCTTATTGAGGAAAATTTGCATATCTACATGCTCAGGGGAGAGCCGGGTCTGTACGTGATATACGAGCAGGCCGGCAGTAGAAGTCTCTCTCTGTTGGTACTGATGTTGTCATCTGCTGTTGAATTCAGTGAGGGAGGAGTAAGGTTCAAAACTTCAGCAAGCACCCTTTTCTTCTCTCTGTACTGCCTCTGATACTGCTTCCACTTTTCCCTCTTCTGGACCAGTTTTTCCCTGGGCAGATATGCGACTGGGATGTGTGTGATCTTTCCTAGTCTCTTTGTCTTTTGATAGCTAAGAGTAAAGGAGATGAATAAAACTGTTAGTCTTATGTCCAGAACCTAATTTCATCCTCCATTTTAACTTCACACCTCTCACTAAAACTACCCTTTTAGGAGATCTACATCACTGATTTTACTTTCTCATTAAGCGCTGGCGTGTGTTTATGTAGTGTACCTTTGCCTTCTTTTAGCCAGGTAATTTGCTATTGCAGCAGGATCCGCATTAACTCACGCTCTGTGGAGAGCCAGTTTTTCTTTACTTGTAAGAGGCATCTATTAGGAGAAGAGGAGAGTTTGTTTTTTGCATACATTCCACCCACATACTGCTTGCTTACTTGCATTATCATATAGAAATGTGAAATTAAAAACAGATTTATTTAAAGATTTTAAAGTTATTTTTAGAAAATTTCAAGCTGCACATTATAGTATATTATCTTTTTTTAAAAATAAACATTACAAAAGTGGAACTATTGTCCATACATTTAACAAATTAGTCTCATAAAATAACCCCAGTTACACCACTGGACATTTAAAATTGAAACCAAAATTTGCAGGCATTATTGTGGATGACTATGTAAACACTTGGCCTTAGTTTGAATATTTAAAACTATTTTTCATATTAATTTCAATATTTTATGATCATTTATGTTTATTAACATTTTACTGAGGTCATACCATTTGACATGTATTCTAATCATACCTGACTATAGTCAAATATTAGAGAGAGAGTTACTAACCTTGCCTTGTGGCAGTTGGGGTCTTCAGTCAGTGGTCCTTCTGTTTGACATCACATGGCTCAAAAATGTCTAAATTGCTCAAAAAAGAGTGGTTACACCAGTAGACATACCAGAAGTTTAACTTGGCAGACATGATTTCCCATGTTAATGGAAATATTCAGAACTGCCATGTTTCTCTATTATTATTTGTAATTAAAAAATAATTGTTTAAGATTATGCCAATGCATTTTACAGGCTGTTTAGAACACCATTATACATTTTTTCAACAACTTATATTCTTAATGCTGCATTGTTGTGTTTACATCATTTAGACAATTTTGCCCGTATTCTCTCAATATTATCTCAAAACTTAATAAATCAGGCTTTTTAAGATAGGTGTCACGTTTCCCAGTAGGCAAGTAGATATGATGGCCACTTTAGCTTTGTCGGGGGAAGTGGGCCCGATCTGGTAGTGAGCCCTTAATACCCGACAACAGTTCTCACAACCCCAGGTTCATAAATGAGTAACAGAATATAGGTGCTTAATGCACACCAGTGTACAAAAACAGTCCATTAGGTAACATAACCATCTAATATTCTGGAGAGCCTGAACGTTGAACTCCAGAGGGCGCTGAGGCCCAAGTGACAATAGGGGGTCACATTTTTTAAGTTATTCAAACCTCATGGACAGATGAAAATTAGAGGCACCCATCAGGCTCCAGACTAACATTTTTCCTTGGTTGCACTGGTGCCCCTAACTTTATTTTTTAGGTGCACCAGCACACAATTTTGGTGCACCCAATTTTTTCCTGGCCTTTTTTTTCCCTTGCCTTTAACGCCACAATTTAAAAGTCACATTTTGATCACGCTCCATATACATTCATATATATAGAGATTGCTAAGACATGTGACCAAGTGGGCGGCCAAACTCAAAAGGGAGAATTTGAGTTTGGCAATGTTACAAAGATGGAAAAAGTTGGATTTTACAGTCTGTTTTAATGTGTTGCTCAAAACAAAAGGTGGAGTCACTGATGATGCTTAGGTTGTGAGCATAGGGGAAAGAGGAAACAACTGTGTCATCAATGGGGAAAGAGAAATTGGCAGTTTGAGTTTTGTTTTGTCACTGTTGTGACATGATTGTATTTCAGAGACAAGTTTCAATAAGGGCCAGAGATGGGTTGGTAAGACATTTGGTGCTGAGGTAAATCTGACTCTCATTGGCGTAGGAGTGAAAGTCACGGTTGAAATGGCGGAGGATCTGTCTAAGTCTATGTATATGATGAAGAGTAGGGGACCCAGAACAGAGCCCTGATGGACCCCCTGGGTAACTGTGTAGTGGGAAATTAATGTTTATAGGACTAAATAATGACTCCTTTAACAGCTGGCTTCCCATCCCTCCTCATCTAACAAAGGATTTCCTGGGATGAATTAAGATTCATGGGAATGGGGCAAACCCCAATGTATGTCACACATTTAAGCCTGTTCATATGTGATTTTGGTTTTGATCCACCCATAAAGGGAGTTTGGTATTATTACTTGTAAAAGGTTGTACGGGATTATGTTATGTTGTCTCCACGGGATTTCTAGGAGAAGACAAATGCTAGCTCCCCCTCTGGAAGATATTCAAACCCAGTCCTTTGTTACAGCCCGGATGCGCCGAGGCGCCAAGGCGTATAATCTAATTGTTAATGTACTCTTTTGTTCTCCAATTCCAGCCAGTGAACTGATATGTATTTCGTATGCAGCGGGAGTTGTGGGCGTCCCCTCTCGAGGGGAAATATAAGTCTTTGTTTAAGGTTAAACTGATGAGATCTCTTTAACGACTCTCCTGGCCACACGTTAGTGCGTGCCATAGCAAATGTGTTGAATAAATGTTGTGATAGACTGTACCGTATAAGATATGGTTAGATCGTATATCATATTAAGAAGTGTAAACAACATGTAATTCTTGGTATAATTGTGTAATTCTGTGTCCGGTTAAAGTGTTGTACTTCGATGCCTTTTAACTGGAATTAAATATTATTCACTTACTAAGTTCTGTCATAGAACCTCTAAATCATTTCCCAGAACATCTCCGGTGGAGTTATTAATGGGAACGTAAGTTATCTTGTTGCGGCCTGCTCTGAAGTTTCAGCCTTTATCACGCACACAGTTCAAGCTAGGTAGCTCGCGGGCAACGTTTTAGTTTCCTGGGTCGCTCTGGTATTTCTTTCCGTAGCTGTTCACACACACGGATAAATGATCATTATGAGGTCAGATGGTTAGATAGGAAATATCAACAATGTCTATACTATCAATCCTCTATACGCATTTATTAAGCATTTCTCTGTTCTTAACCCAGACTATTGCAACAGGGGAGGAAAGGTAATATTAATTATTAATGCTTTAACTTCATAAGTGCATCTTGATTGTATCCTTTTACCCCCTTACTACAACTGCAGCTAATTCGGATTTGTGGTAAATGAGTGATATGTAATGGGTGCAGTTGGTGAGATAAGCTTGCAGCCAGAAGGGTGCGGTTCCTTTAAATATTTTGGATAAAATATTAAACCCTATAATAAAACCTTTTTACCGGTAGTGGGGATCCTCACAAGCCCACGGCTGAGCGATGCTACGTTGGAGTTTACCCCAGTCAGTGAGAGGGTAGCCTCCCTGCGCCTTTGGGTTGTGGGGGGGGGGACTCTGACTGTTGTTTGTGCATCCCCTGCTTGGGGACTTCAACGCGCACGTGGGTAATGATTGAGACACGTGGAGAGGCGTGATTGGGAGTAATGGCCTCCCTGATCTAAACCCAAGTGGTTGTTCAATGTTGGACTTCTGTGCTAGTCATGGATTGTATAAATGAACATTATGATAAGTGTACTTGGTACCAGAACACCCTAGGCCAAAAGTCAATGATCGATTTTATAATTGTTTTATCTGATCTGAGGCCATATGTTTTGGACACTCTGGTGAAGAGAGAGGCGGAGCTGTCAACTGATCACCATCCCGTGGTCAGGGAAACCGTACATCTGAAGGAGTCTTTCGGGGATATGTTGGCAGTTGCAGGAAACCAAAGAGCTGTAGCCTCTCCCGTAATAAAGGCAAAGCAGTGGGTTTTGGAGAAGTTTGGAGAATACATGAAGAAGGACTTTTGGTCGACACCAAGATGATCCTTGAAAACTGTTCGCCACCTCAGGAGGGGGAAGTGGGGAACCTACCAAGATGTATGAAGTAAGGCTGGGATTCTGTTGACCTCAACTGAGGAGGTAATAGGGTGGTGGAAGGAGCCCTTTGATGAACTCCTGAATCCAACTAATATGCCCTGTATACTAGAGGCAGAGCTAGAGGATGATGGGGGATTGGCATCGATTTCCCTGGTGGAAGTCACTGAGGTAGTCAAACAACTTCACAGCGGCAAAGCCCGGGATTGATGAGATCCATCCAGAAATGCTGAACGCTCTGGGTGTGGAGGGGCTGTCTTGGATGACTTTGCGTGGAAGTCTGGGACAGTGTCAAAGGAGTGGCAGACCGGGTGGTTGTTACCCTTTTCAAAAAGGGGGACCAAAGGGGGACCACGTCTCAGCCTCTCTGGTAAAGTCTACTCCAAGGTGCTGGAAAGGAGGGTTCGGCCAATAGTCAAACCCCAGGTTGAAGAGGAACAATGCAGATTCCGTCCTGGTCGTGGAACAACAGATCACATCTTCACTCTCACAAGGATCATGGGGGGCCTGGGAATATGCCCATCTGATCTACATGTGTTTTGTGGATCTGGAGAAGGCGTATGAACGGTTTCCCCAGGAGATACTGTGAGAGGTGCTGCAGGAGTATTGGGTGAGGTGGTCCCGTCTTAGGGCCATCCAATCTCTCTCTGTATGACCAAAGTGAGAGCTGCTTCTGGGTTCTCTGCAGTAATTCAGACTCATTTTAGGTGAGGCTTGGCCTCCGCCAGGGCTGCGCTTTGTCACCAATCCTGTTTGTAGTATTTATGGACAGGATATTGAAGCATAGTCGGGGTGGGGATGGGTTGCAGTTTGTTTTTTTGCAGATGTTGTGGTCCTAATGGCATTATCGGCCTGTGAGTGTAAAGCGGCTGGGATGAGGATCAGCACCTCTAAATTTGAGGCCATGGTTCTCAGCAGGAAACCGTTGGAGTGCCTATTCCAGGTAGGGAATGAGTCCTTTCGCCAAGTGAAAGGAGTTCAAATACCTTGTTGTCTTGTTTGCTAGTGAGGGGACAATGGAGCAGGAGATTGGTCAGAGAATCTGCGCAGCAGGTCAGTTTTCCTTCCTATTCTCACCTATGGTTATGAAGGCTGGGTCATGACCGAAAGAACGAGATCCAGGGTATAAGCGGCCGAAATCGGTTTCCTCAGGAGGGTGGCTGGCATCTCCCTTGGAGATAGGGTGAGAAGGTCAGTCATCCGTGAGGAGCTCGGAGTAGAGCTGCTGCTCCTTTGCGTCAAAAGGTTGGGATCCCCAAGTCAAAGATTGTTAATGTGGCTTGGCAAAAGGAAGTTTGGGATCCCCTGCTGGAGCTGCTGCCCCCACGACCAAACCCTGGATAAGCTGACAAAGATGGATGGATGGATGTCTGTATACCATCTCTTGTACATTTCCTGATGAAACTAGTAAGAGTCAACAAATTCACTCAGAATCCCTTCTGAGTCTTGAACCCACGCTTTCTCACAACTCGGCCATTGTGAAGGTTGCTCAAATCCTTACATTTGCTCATTCTTCCTGCTACTAACACATGAAATTTGAGAACAAAATGAAAAAGCAGGTAAAATGGGCAAGCATAAGGATTTGAGCATATTTGACAAGGGCCAACACGTGATGGCTAGATGACTGGGTAAGAGCATCTCCAAAACTGAAGCTCTTGTGGGGTTTTCGCAATCTGCAATAGTCAGTACCTGTCAAGTGGTCCAAGGAAGGAAAAGCGGTGAACCTGCGACAGGGTCATGGGTGGCCAAGGCTCCCTGATGCATGTAGGGAGCAAAGGCTGACCCATGTGGTCTGATCCAACAGACAAGCTACTGTAGCTCAATCTCCTGAAAAAGCTAATGTTGGTACTGATAGAAAGGTGTCAGAACACAGTATATTGCAGTTTGTTGCGTATGGGGCTGCTGTTTTGGTAGCAAAAGGGGGACCTACACAATATTAATAATGTTATGGCCGATCGGTGTACATTTCAGTTGTCTCTTTCATAAAAAATAATTAAATGTACAGTAGAGAAATACACATGCCTTTTTACTACCGCTAAGCCACCACAGTATATTTATTGACCTACCTCAAATCTGACCCGATTTGCACACGTGTATAGATTTCTACTGTTTAATATTGAGTTTTTTGTATTTCATGTGAAACTGTTATTTTTGCACTATTAAGCTTTGTCTGGTCCTCGTTTCAAATAAGAATTGGTTCTCATTCTGTCCACCTAGTTAAATACAGGTGAAATATATATATACACATACAGTGGGTATGGAAAGTATTCAGACCCCTTTAAATTTTTCACTCTTTGTGTCATTGCAGCCATGTGATATTTGCAAATTTATTAAAAAAGAAAAACTGAAATATCACATGGTCATAAGTATTCAGAATCTTTGCTCAGTATTGCGTAGAAGCACCCTTTTGAGCTAGTACAGCCATTAGTCTTCTTGGGAATTATGCAACGAGTCTTTCACACCTGGATTTGGGGATCCTTTGCCACTCTTTCTTGCAGATCCTCTCTAGTTTCGTCAGGTTAGATGGTGAACGTTGGTGGACAGCCATTTTCAAGTCTCTCCAAAGATGCTCAATTGGGTTAAGGTCAGGGCTCTGGCTTGGCCAGTCAATAATGGTCACAGAGTTGTTCTGAAGCCACTCCTTCGGAAGTGGCTTTATTATTTCTCATAGTCTGGTAGTCCTTCATGTGTTTTTTGGCAAACAATATGCGGGCTTTCGTATGTCTTGCACTGAGGAGAGGCTTCCATCGGGCCACTCTGCCATAAAGCCCCTACTGGTGGAGGGCTGCAGTGATAGTTGACTTTGTGGAACTTTCTCCCATCTCCCTACTGCATCTCTGGAGCTCAGCCACAGTGATCCTTGGGTTCTTCTTTACGTCACCAAGGCTATTCTCCCACGATTGCTCAGTTTGGCTGGACAGCCAGGTCTAGGAAGAGTTCTGGTTGTCCCACACTTCTTCCATTTAAGGATTGCCTTGCCACAATTCTGTTTCTGAGCCCCTTGGGTAGTTCCTTCGACCTCATGATTCTCATTTGCTCTGACATGCACTGTGAGCTGTAAGGTCTTATATAGACAGGTGCAGTGGCGGCTGGTGACTAAAAGATTTGGGGAGGACAGGTGGAAAACCCGGCCAGTGTGCCATTTAATTTAACACTATTTAGCTATTTATGTCTATATCTACTGTTATTGTTTAAATTTACACAACACATTCTGATTCAAAAAGGACAAAATTAGGATAAAATTTGCTTATACAGACACCCGGCCTGAAACCCCATAG
>JACXGM010006730.1:0-32151 GCA_016801145.1 Umbra pygmaea | reverse complement strand
TGGAAACTACAACCTACATTATACTGCTCAAGATACTGGAAACTACAACCTACATTATACTGCTCAAGACACTGGAAACTACAACCTGCATCATACTGTTCAGGATTCTGGAGACTATAAGATAAATTACACTCACCGGCCACTTCATTAGGTACACCTGTTCAACTGCTCAAAAACCAAATATCGGATCAGCCAATCACGTGGCAGCAAGTCAATGCATTTAAGCATGTTGAAATGGACAAGTCAAACTGCTGAAGTTCAAAATGAATATCAAAATGGGGAAGAAAGGTAATTTAAGTGACTTTGAACGTGGCATGGTTGTTGGTGCCAGACGGGCTGGTTTGAGTATTTCAGAAAGTCCTGATCTACTGGGATTTTCCCTCACAACCATAGTTTTTGCAGTGAATGGTCCGGAAAAAAACAAAATATCCAGTGAGCGGCAGTACAATGGGCAAAAATGCTTTGTTGAAACTTTTCCATGAAGACTGAACTATAACATAAATATGAAATTCAACATATATTGAATTATAACCCACTCCATACCGGCTCAAGATACTGAAAACTATAAGCTACAATATGCCAGTCAAGACACTGGGAACTATAAGTTACATTATACCAGTCAAGTTACTGTAAACCAGGGGTTTGTAGATTTTCTAGGCTCACAAATAAATTTTAGTATCTAAAACCTTCAACCATTGGAAAATCTATTTACTAACCAACATTAAATACATGTACTACTGTACCTTACTTGGGGCTAGGGGTGTAGTGAAGGCTAAAACGCAGGTAAATGCTGCTTACTCTCTTCAATTATCGTTTACTTGTTTATTTCATTCAACACTGAGAACATTAAGTCTTGATCTAAATTCTAATTGCACCCTATGCAGACGGAATTTGCCTCGAGACAGCGACTTCACTGTTCTGTTCAACAGCAATTCACAGTTCTCCTGAGTAGTAGCTTAGTAGCTCACTCGTACCTTAACAATTATCATTTTAAACTTTGCTTTACAGAGAATACTGTAGAGACAAACAGAGATAAAAACAAAGTTGTGCTGAGACAGGCTGAAATATAGGAAGCCCAAGAGAGCAGAGGTGCTTTGGTTGTAATGTATTTTGTTGATAATATATGGCTTCATATTGTTGTCTAAGCCATTGTTGTAAGGTACTTAATTTCAAACCTTAATTTACAAAGTGTAGTGCTATATTGATTCTAAAGATTAGCCGATTATTGAATCAAGTGTGCTAGTTTAGGATTACCACAAAAACATGAATGTTTGGTCGTTATTGGTTGGTACTGGTTTCATCTGATAGTTATGTACATGCATGATTTGTTTATTTTCACATAGTTTACTGTATATCCACACTGATGTCAGCATTTTGCTATACATAGTTGCATTGCAGCTCATCTGAGATAAACATAAAAAGTTGACACATTTAAATATAAACATGTTCAAATTGTATTATTGGTGAAATTTGTGTCCAGTCTAAATAACAATTTTGGGAGGAATTAACTTGTGGATTGGAAAACATCTGTATCAGTTGATTTTGTACAATTTGTAGAAAATGTACACTAGGCCCTATTCATATACCTGTATTAAAAGCAACTAAATTATATATTAAAAATGTAATAGATTCTGGTTGAAATTGATGAGTTTTAACATGATCAGGAAAAGCTGTACTCTGGCGCACACCCAAGTACCTTTGTTGCCGAAACGTTGGAAATTTAAATATAGTCTTTTTCAGATACCTGGAGTGTGCGTCTTTCTTTAATTTTGTTGATGTTTTAACATGATCGCCATGAGGAGCTGATGGTTTATAAAACCTTTTTTAACCACTAGGCTACTGCCTATGACACTCACTTGCAAAACATTATTATAGTATCTATCCATTCAAAAATATATGTTGAATTATTTTAATGTGGGGGTATGCCAGGAAAATTAAAAAATATTACTGTGGCAATTCTTATTGTGGGTTATCCGACTTGACACATGTAACTCGACGGGTGTGCTAGCGTGTCGTTGAGGTTCTCAAAATCAGGAGGCGGGGTCATGTGACAGAAAATTCTCTCATGACATAATTTTCATATCAGGCGACTTCAAATGGATTCCCGACTCCCAGTTTGGGAACTGGTGCTATAACTAACAAAGTACGGTGTACAGGCCACAATACTGGAAACGAAAACCAACAGTATACTGCTCAAGATACTGTAAACGGGTACTGGAACACACTTGAATTTGACTAGCAGCTTCTGTGAACAAAATCCTAAAACCAAAACAACAAATAGAAAGACATACCTGCTGAAGTGGCAAATCCAAAGTTCACCTCGAGTTCAATGGTCAGAGGCCGTCTTAAACGGAAACGGGAAGTAGATTCGCCCCGTGAAGGGGTCATGCGGGCGGCCATTCACTGTTCCCTGCAGAAAGATTATTAGGGAAACAATTACACAAGCGTACTTTACATGATATACACAAACAAACACAAGCTCATTTGCAGACACAAACACTATTGTAACAGTTTACCTTACACACGCGAATACATACTCGAGTCGGGCACATACGCACGATTTATGATCTCATGATTCACTGCGCACCCACGGCAGATGCCGCTAACTGCGTGTCACAGCCGACCAGGGTGGCTTGTGGACAGGTTCGAATATCAGATGACGGAAATGGTGTTTCAGCACTAAATAGATACTAGTGAATCATAGCCCCATGGCAAATGAACGGGGCCAGAGAAAACAAGTTTGTGTGTGTGTGCGCAGGCCTCATGTCCGCGTAACCACAGCTGGAGTTGAGTCACGTCAACTGCGCAAGCGAGGAGCTGAGCTGACCATCACGGAATGGAGCTAGACAGCAGATAGTGATTTGGTTTAGTTTAATAAACAAAACCCGAGAGCAAACCTAAAAGCCTTGCTCAAGAGGGACAGGGAGTCGGGAGAATAGAAAAGCAGGGAAGGGAGAGTGAGTGATGCCAAGAGAGTGAAAGATGTGTGGAAAATCCTCTGGGAGGGGTGCCTGATACGGTTTGGGGTTGTGGGGGGTGTCGGGGATGAGAAGGGTTGGTTTTTCCACTGCCAGGGAGGGGAAAAACAGCTAAATCAAATTAATTAGCTTCTTCATCTCCAGGCAGCTACTCAGGCATGCTGTACTGGCAAAGCCAGAGGACGAGGGAGAGAGAGAGTCTGGGTAGGCAATAGAAAAGGCCATGGCTTTGGATCAGATTTTTTCTCAAAAGTAATATGTATCCAGAAGCTTCAGCGCACAAGCAGATCACGTCCTGTCCTGCGCGCTGACCTATACTCTAGCGTAAGGGCTGCTGGCATTCTTCCTCCATTCACGAGTTCTCTCGTCACTAACAGTTTGTACAGGATGATGTAGCCTACATTTGCTGCCTTCTTTTTTTGAACAGCAGAAATAATCACGAAGAATTCACTTCCTTTGGACATTTTCACATTTTGTAGTGTGACAACATGGAATTAAATAGAATTTTATTGGGATTTTTACCGTTTGTTTTACACACCATAGAAAACATGTTGAAAGTAATGTTTGCTATAAAAAATGGACATTTGTTTGTATTTTCCCTTGAGTAAATACTGGGTAGAACCAACTTTGGCTCCAATAACAGCTGAGTCTTTTGGGGGTATGTCTCTACCGTGCAATATTAGACAATTTGTCCTGGCAAGATTGTTTAAGCTCTGTCAGGTTGGATGAGGACCATTGGTGAAGAGCAATGTTCAAGTCCTTCCATAGATTGTAAATTAGATTGAGGTCTTTCTAATTGACTGGGCCATTCTAATGCTACGTTCAGACCGAGCGCGAATTTAGCGTCTGGAGCGAGTAATTTCCATGTTAAGTCAATGTAAAGATGGATTTACGCGCATCTGAAGGTCCTGCGGCGCGAGATATGCATTTAGCATCTGTTTGCGCCGCGTTAACCAATCAGGAGCCTGCTTGCTGCTGTTACTTGGTGAAGTGACGTGATATGATATAAACTCCCGCCCGGATCATTCAACATGGAGGAACGGCTAATCTTGGCAGTAAGCAGTAAATAGTTTGTAAATAATGTACATTTTTCAGTTAATAATGTTATTTCATATATGTTTGGACTCAATAAATTATTTTGTAATATGATTAAATGCCTGGTGTGGTTCTAATGCACAACAAAGCAAATCTTTTATCACAACTTGATTTCAATATATGAGACATATTCATTTTGTCTTGAATGCTATGTATTCCATATCAAAATCTAGATTATATGAAACATTTTTATTCATTTTTATTCTAACCACCAAACTTGAGTGTATGAGAACATAGTTTGTGTCTATACAGTGTTGTGTGAGAAAACAAATCACAGAACATTTTAATTAATTTTGGAGGCTGGCTCCATTTGTCATCAAAACAAAAAAATTACAGATTATTTTACAGTAATAACCTGAACAAAAAAATGGCACAGACCTATAGAATTATTCAGGACATCAATGAAGGATAGTCATGCTCTTTATAGGTGTGCCCTGTATTTGACTCCATCTTGCCCTCAATCCCGACCAGTTTCCCAGTCCCTGCCGATGAAAACAATCCCCACAACATGATGCTGCCACCACGCTTCACTGTGGGGTTGATGTTCTCAGGATGATGAGCAGTGTTGGCCTTACGCCACGCCACTTAAAGCAATTTACACTAAGTTAAATTTTGGTTTTATCAGTCCAAAGAACATTTTACACATTTTCTGTGTCCCACATGCAAACTACAAACAGAATTTGATGTTTTATTTTTGTTGTTTTGTCAGCAATGGCTTTTTTTTCTTGCCACACATTTTAAGAAGCCCAGCATTGTGGAGTGTTCGTGTTACAGTTGTCCCATGGACACTTTCTCCCATCACAGCTGTGGATCTCTCCAGCTCCTTCAGAGTTACTATTGGCCTCTTGGTTGCTTCTCAGAATAATGCCCTCTTTACCAGGTCACTGAGTTTCTGTGAACAGGCTTCTCTAGATAGATTCACAGTTGTGCCATATTTATTCATTTTTATAATCTATATTTACAGTGCTCCAAAAGATTTTCAAAGTTTGGGATATTTTTGTATAACCCAACTGGCATTGGTGCTTCTCCAAAACTTCCCGTAATTGTTTTGATAGCTTCTTGGTCTTCATGATGCTGTTTATTTACATGTGCGCTCTAACAAACTCTGGGTCCTTCCAGAAACAGGTGTATTAATTTTCAAATCTTGTGATATTTTAATTGCACACAGGTGGAGTCCATTCCCCTAATTGTGAGTTCTGGTTAATATAAAAAAAGTTAATTGAACCTTTGTGTCACAATAAAGAATATGTTGCACCTTCAAGATTTTTGGTAGTTTGTGTAAAACAAAATTTGGTAAAAATCCCAATACAATCCTATTTCATTCTAGGGATTTACCGGTACATTACAAAATGTGAACACATCTTAAGGGGAGTGAATACTTATGCAAGGGACTGTATGTATATAATGCATGTGTTAAATTCTAATTTAGGATGCATGCAACACCATGTCTGTCTGTAACAGAATCTTTACAATCTACACACATTGCATTGGAGAAAGCTAGTTGAATGTTTACCAACTGTGTAGCTGTGTAATCTTAATAGGTATGCTGCCACATCAAAAAAATATCTCTACCAAGGTTCTCTATGATCATGCAAACAGGCCGCCACACAATTTTAATCAAAAGCACATTATTTAAATTCGCTACTTCCACCTTTGGGAAGCCATTCTGTAGCCGCGGTAACAAGTTTGTCAAGAGTCTTTGTTTTATTTATGGACTGGTCTGTCCCTTGCAACATGAAGTGTAACAATAAAATCACTATTTAGTCTGCCTATTGGTGTTTTGCTGTGGTTTGATATGCAGCCTAAACAGCTTACCTCAAAAATACTTCCTGTTTGGTTTTACGCTTTTTTTGGTGCATTTGTAATGGCCTGCTGTACTGTAGATGTTTGTTACCTAGAACAAGTGTGTAAAGAACAAGGAGGAAGGCGCGCTAGATTTTCTTTTTGTTCATTTTTGGGATGACTGCTCAAATAGGGGCTGGGATTTTTTTTCTAATGTTCGGAAATGTAACTCAAATAGAACTCAATTTGAGAGAAAAATACAGAAAATGTAAGAGGAAAAGACAAACACATGAGCCAAATCATCTATATCCATCGGTCCCAAGATAAAGTTCTGTAAAAAGACAGAAACACAGCCAGAGATTTTTCTGGTGGGAACGAGCCTGTTGAAAGTATGCTCGTTTCAGGAGAGCTGGGACTGGAGGCCTAGTTCTTTGATAAGCAGGCTTGTTTTTCTGTTCAGCAGTAAGAAGGAAGTGGCTGTATGTCGAGTGTGTGGCTGCTGGGTAACACTGCACTCCAGGCACATGAAACTTCCTGTTCCTAAGACGACGCATACATATATTTAACACTGTGTCAACAATCCCGTTCTTTCATCACGCCTCTTTAAAATAGCACACACACCTTAATTTGAATGTGCATGGGAGCTACCGGGAGGGAGACTGAAACGAGAATGGCTGTAAGG
Source organism: Umbra pygmaea (assembly GCA_016801145.1). Taxonomy (NCBI): domain Eukaryota; kingdom Metazoa; phylum Chordata; class Actinopteri; order Esociformes; family Umbridae; genus Umbra; species Umbra pygmaea. The sequence continues at coordinate 25,614 of JACXGM010006730.1, read as the reverse complement.
GACAGTGAAAGAGAGACGACCGTGCTAGCGAGGTACGCAAAGGGCGAGAGGGGGGTTAAGGGGGAAACCAATCAAATAATTTCCCAGTGATTTAAAAAAATTATAATAATAAAAGGGGTCAAAAACACTGTGATAATAGTGTTGAGATTAAGAAAGAGTGGACAGGGAGCAAAGTGAAAGAGGCAGAAAGACAAGCAGATGGTAAGAGGCGATGGCACCGTGCCAGGGGAGGAACAGAGGCAGGGCAAAGAAGCGAAAAGAAAGAAGAGAAAGAAAAAAGTAACGGGAAAAGTGCCGGGGCGAGAGCTGGGCGGTCAGCATGTGGTATTCTCTAAAGCTGAGGGGGGACACACAAGGGGACAGAAGGGGTTGGAGAAAAAAAGAGGATGGGCGAATCAGGAAGTAGGTAATAGGTTAACGCGAGAGATTTCGGGAGGGCCGAGCCGGGCATGAAGGACAGACAAGAAAGAAAGGGGGGGAAGCCGGGGGCTGTCCTCATGGCAGCCCGGTGCTTGGTCCATACTTGGCCGCGCTGAGCATAGCCCAGATTAATTCTAAGCCGATTGCAACGGGGAGGTGGGATCTAATGCAATTAATTTAGCAACGCAGATAGTTCTGAGAAAAGAACCAGCTGCAAAAGCAGTGCAAAGGTGGATGACGTGTGTGTGAATCTCATGCAGAAGCTTTCTGCATGCCTCCTCAAGATGACAGTGCACCCGCCACCCCCACTGAATTGAATTCTTAACTGTCTTAGACCAGGAAGAACAGTCGCCAAACAATGTAAAAATGGCTTTGAATAAATGCCCATTTGAAAACAAAAACTCTGGTTTCTGATGGAGCGGACAATAAAGGGATAGGTGGATGATAATGGAGGGATTAAAAAAAGATGGAGCCCACTTGGCAACGTCATTAAAACAAACAGTCGAGGGAACAGGACATTCCCGGCACTCCCGCTCTAGGATGTTTTTACAAAAGAAGGGCTTGCTTGTTTTCCACTGATCTCTTTCATACGAGAGCAGCATGCCTCTCCTCAAACGTCATAACTGAAACTACATTTTTTATAAGAAATGTATGTGCTTGACCACTCGGTCTGATCCATACTGATATTAGGGTGATAAACTCGCACAAAAGCCAGAACTTAACATAAATACTGGTTTGCCACATGGCAACTTTGGGTGTTTCGGACAGCACTGCACATATAACGCAGCACACTGTAAATCAGTGAACAGGCACATTTAAGAGCACTGTCAATTTCTCAAGGGCCAAAATACAAACACACACTTATCAGCCATAACATTATGCCTAATATTGTGTAGGTCCACCTTTTGCAGCCTAAAAAGCAGCCTTGTATGCAACAAACTGTGATGCACTGTGTGTTTTCAACCTATCAGAAGCAACATAACTTTTTCAGCAATTCATAACAAAGATCGTAGCACATAATCTATGGAGACAGTCCAGCTGTCCAAAATTACAATCTTGCGATGAGTGTGTGCATAAGACATGTAAGGAAAGCTGTTGTGGGGAGATACTAGTTTGGTTTTGTGCTTATTACACCAATGTCGATTTCCACCAACGCCTATTTCTCCAGGATTTTCTCAACATTAAAATTGGCACAATCATTTTTGTGCTCAAATGTGATGTGTTAGAAGCAGGAAAAATGGGCAAGCGTAAGGATTTGAGCAACTTTGACAAGGTCCATATTGTGACGGCTAGACGACTAGGTCAGAGCATCTCCCAAACTGCAGCTCTTGTGGGGTGTTCCCGGTCTGCAGTTGTCTGATCAGAAGTTGTCCAAGGAAGGAAAAGCGGTGAACCGGTGACAGGGTCACAGGCGGCCAATGCTCATTGATGCACATGGGGAGCCAAGGGAGGCCTGTTTTTTTCCGATCCAACAGACAAGCTACTGTAGCTGAAATTGCTGAAAAACTTAATGCTCGTTCTGATAGGTGTCAGAACACAGTGCATGGCATTTTGTTGCGTATGGGGCTGCTGTTTTAATGGCAAAGGAGGACCTACACAATATTAGGCAGGTGGTCATAATGTTATGACCGATCGGTATATTTACATATTTTTATGACATGACTGTTGGAAGCAGAGGGACAAATGTATGTAAAGGGAAATGGAGTAAGCGCACAGACTATTTGCCAAGTCGGGCTTCAAACTTGCATTGCATGTGCCACCACTACACCAAACAGTTTAAAACTGTAGTAGCCTACTATTACGCTTAGTTATTACGTTTTTAACTTACTGGAAAGGGTTGGAGCATCAAATATATTGCAGATGTAGCTATAATCAAACTACATATATTTTCACTGTGTCAGTGGAAACCATGATAGCTTGGTCACAGTTAGATTACATTGTGATATAGGTGGCATTTCCCTGCTCAGATATCGCACGCATTACCCAGTGGTTGTGGGTCACGTCAAGTATGGTAATCAAAGGCCTTGCAAAACATGGACGGCGCTATTTGTCACATGACACTTCATTTTTATGTGAACACTTAAAAGCACATTTAAAGTTGAGAAAGTCGAGTGAAGATGCCAACCTTTTTCCCAGGTCATTTAAGCACAGCGCGTCGGCATGGCACAACAGCCAAATCAAAGTTCTCTTTTTGGGAGTGACCATATTAAATGAAATTTCAGTCAGAGGTTTTGATGTTCAGACTTGAAATACTGCATGGTGTGTTATACAAAATATGAAGCAATGATCCTTAAATTTAGTTAGCTGGATAGTTTAGGAATAACATTTAATTTTATTAAAGCAGGAATAGCCTTCTAATCTACCCCAAACTTGTACATAATCTATGGAGACAGTCCAGCGTTCAAACATTACAAGTTTGTGTGCACAAGACATGTAAGGCAAGCTGTTGTGGGGAGTCTGGTATTGTGCGATTACAGCAACGTCTTTCTACTAATTCCTATTTCTCCAAGAACTCCTCTCAACATTAAAAAACAACCTTAAACCTGCACTATGTACATTTAAAAATTATACAAAAAAACATGCTTTAGGACTAGTAAACGTCAACTTTTTGGATCCAGGTTAGCAAAACGTCAACTTAAATAATACAAAATATAGACAATAGTAGAAAGCAAAATCGACATTTCACAATATTTTGGGGCGCAGATGGCTCAGTGGGTAGGGAGTCAGACTTGTAGTCAGAAGGTTGCCAGTTCGATTCCCGACTGAGCCAAATGTCGTTGTGTCCTTGGGCAAGACACTTTACCCTAATTGCTCCCAGGTCGTTGCTGTAAATAAGAAATTGTTCTTAGTCAACTCACCTGGTTAAATAAAGGTTAAATTAAAAAATTAAAATATCTAACTAGAAACGAAAGCATGATGGACAAGATAATACTGTGTATTTTCGGAAATTTGTTATATTGTCTCTGAATTATTCCTGCGTTCAGTAAAAATGCATTAAAAATAATATTAAAAGATTAAACAAAATTCAAGCTGAAAGGACAAATTAATGGAACGTTATTTAGTGCAGCTGTAAAGCACTGTTTCAACCCAACTTGTGTTTCAATAAAAAAATGTACCAAGACAAGTAACATGCTTAGTTTGAGCAAGTTCAATGCTGCACCTCAGCTATCACATTCAAGGCCAACGAGGGTACTGCAGGTTACCATTGGCAACGATATTACATTTTCTGTATGCCATTTAAATATACATGGGTATGTCTTATATATAATGTTCAGTGACATCATATTAAAGAAAAAAATATATTTCAGACTATGATTGTATTTTCTCCCCGACAATGCAGAGTACCATAGCACTTTCATTTCTCCCTGTCAACTGAGATATAGCTGTGTGGCCATCTGATATTTAATACGCATACCAAGGCATTATAAAATCTGTCAAGTATGCAGTGAGAAGATGAACACTCCCATAGTATGGGACAGAAAAGCACAGCCATAAGCAAAGTACCATCACTTTCTAGGGTTAGCAGATGATTAACCAGCAAATGTTTGCCTTCAGTGGGTTCTTTTCTCCATTATGTGGTCACTACACTTGTTTTGCTCAAGTGATAGTCCTAGTGCGATATAACTCTTAATAATCCACACTACATGCATGAGATGGCCATTCAAACAAATAAAAAACAAATATTTCCTATGGTGCAAAAAGTTCAAGTAAAAGTTTTTTCATTTGTTATTGATTTACAGTTTATAATAGGACACACTTGTATTTTGGATTCTGATTATGTATGACCCTGAATTACAACAGGCCTGTAAATATCGCAGTTCACAGATTTATTGGTATATAAATAATTTGTAAGTACAACAACAGATTTGACAACATCTTCAGCTTGGCAATGACATGAAAGTAACAGAGTATACACCCACCCCCCTCCCCAGTAATAATGTAGAAAATAAATTGCAGACAGCAAACCAGATCCCCTAATCACAGGCCAACACTACAGGTGAATTTGTAGCTAGGAGAGCACTACTAAAAGGTAGAGAAACAAGCGACAATCACACCTCCCAACTATTTCCTCAGTTTCTTACCTTCCGTCGCAGACAGGAAGGGTATTTTAAGAGGTCCAGAATGTGAGTCAAAATGGAGTCACTTCTCTCTCCTCCCCTGTTATTCCTTGTTCCCTCCCACTATATGGATGTCTCGCTCATCTCCTCCCTCATCGTCTCCCTCCCTCAGATGACACCCTCCTCTCTGAACCAGTTGCTTGGTCACCCTAACGCACACACACACACACACGCGCACACACACACACGTGTACTGCCAGGGAACACTGACATATAGAGAGCACTTCTATTGTATACAAATTAATACACCTTCCAGAGATATTACAATCACACAGAAATAGATATGCTGAGTCACAGCCTGCAGAAAAACACCACTCACATCTGAAGAACACATGTAAACACCAGTGGCCACAGATCACATTAGTAGATTAACTCACCTTCAGTCACAATCCCCAACTCAAAAGTTTATGTTCAAATTTACCATGCGTGCCTCTTGTGTGGGTAGATGACATTTGAACTACAGGCTTTTATCCTACGACGACCAATGTTGGTTTTCAGTCCTTTGCCCTCGATGAGCTTCCTACAAGCAGACCGATGAATCTAAAGTAAGCACATTGACCAAGTTACCTATTTTGAATATAGGCAAACAGAGCATTACTAAGCTGTTGACGTGCAGCTGTTATGGCTGCCATTTCCCAAATCTCTCAGCAATGCAACAGCTTCTTGTTGCCAGTAGAGGGGGCTGAGAGCAGATTGGGAAATGGTATGCCATTTCCTTTCAAACCACCTAATGCATTTCCATCTTGAACCACTAGAGGGAACCAATAACCTGATAATGGTGCTTTTAAAACTGAAACTGTAGAAGCCTTTGTTATGCCACTGATAACATGTCTCTTGATAAACTAATCACAATTCACCTACAACAGGTCTGACTTTGTGACCAACACTAAGGTAACTAAAAGCTAAAGATTTAGGTTGAAAGGTCAGAGCCAATTCAATTACCTTTCAAATTAAAATTGTTTTAGTTCAACAAAACGTTAATATTTATTTGTACTTCCCTAATGTAGCCAAACCTTCTTGGGAGCAATAAGGATACAGAAGATCTGACTACAGCTGCTTCTGTGTGGCTCTTGAGATGGTGACTTCCTTTGTCACATCCAGTCTTCCTAAACAGAAAATATCTGGGCAAAGAGACATGTTCATGCTGGAACCCAAATGTGTGCACAAATAAAATTCTTTATTACTTTCAACAAGAAAACACAACTACAATCAAATTACATTATCAAAATAGATTACATTTGAAACCACAATTTCATACATTACATACCAATTTGATCTACATCAAACTCATTTCTTTGCACTAATTGTACATTTACTTACACATTTCTAATGTAATTTTGAATGTTTTTGATTTTACTCTCTCTACCTTTTGTGTAATTCTTGTGCATTTGTATTCATGTGTAACTCTGAACTTGCACCTTTTTGCTTTATATTGGCCAGGTCACCTTTTAAAATTAGAAAATGTTCTCAATGTGCCCACCTGGTTAAATAAATAAAAAGTACACTGCAAACTGTATCATCTTCATCACTTACTTACTAACCCTCATTTTATCACTTAAAGCAAAAACAGACATATTGGTTAGAGACAACATTTTACAATGTCAACTGATTTTAGGTATGAAGCACTTTTGTTAAATCTTGACATTAAGGAAATTAACAGTGGTGTTGTAGATTGAGTGTCATGAAATGTACTTAAGCTGTCCTTGGTTAAACTTTCAAACCAACAGGATTATTGTATCAGGGAAGCAGACAACCAGGTCCTTCCACAATGAAAACCCCCCTGGTCACATGACAACTCCACAAGCATGAATCAAATACAATTTAACTATAACAACATTTCTTCGGTCAAATTTGATAGGCAAGCTGGTTCACAAGCCAAGTTAACTAGCAGTAAATTACTCCATTTGAAATTGTGACTCTAAAGCGAGACTCAAACTGACAAGGCTAGATACCTTTTCCTTTGACTGAAATCTCAAATTTGACAGACATAACCACACTAACACTGTAAACAAAATTAAACATGACATTTCCTAGCACTATTTAGAAGCAAATTCGACAAACGCGTTGTTTAAACACCTACTTTCTGCTTCACTAATCCTTTACACTACATTTTCCTTCCCAAGACGGACACAAGTACTTCCAGCCACAAAACACCGCCATGTTGAGACCAGCTTTCAACGTGACTCCACAAAGACTAACCTATGAACCTGACCAACTAGCAGCTCTTGTTCCCATTAATACTAACTTCAGACGGGAAACCAGGTCCACTACACAATTACTCGTAGACGTACGACTATACAAATTTGTAGGGACACAAGAAAACATGATCTGTCACCTAAGATCCAGGTAGAGGACAGCCAATGTAGCTACATGTTAGCTCATAACTACTGTAGATAACGTTGCGCAACGTGTGTACATATCACTTCCAACGCTTGTATGACTAAAAAAATTCACGGTCGTCATCTTTTACAGGGATTAACAACATTATGCTATTATTATTAAAAGGAATAAACCTTTGTTTCAGGTTGTCTGTCCACTAGCTAATAACCACCCGGTCACTGGCGGCCATTTTGCTTGACAACTTCACCGTTAATAAGAGGTGAAACACCAGCTAGTTATGGACTTTTGATAAATGTTATGATATAATAAAATGTTATTACATAATAAAATGTTATGGTAGAACAGTGTTTTAGAATTTGCCATCGTTATTTATATCTACTCAACTCGGGTGGCGGATTTATGGTACTCTATTTTGAATAATGCTACATTACTGTAGCCTACTAGTCAGTTTCCACAAAGGGGTAACCCATCAATATTAGATTAACCGGTTAAATTATAAAGTTATAAACGGGATTACGATGTAAAAAATTACTGAAAATGAACCAGACACACAACACATAAGGTATGTCGGTATTTTGTTAAAGTAGACTGTTTCCTGAACTAACTAACTAATAAGGCACGTCTTACCGCCAAAGCCAGCCTCTGTCACTGCGTTTAAAATGGCCTTCCATTCTCCTACCTATTTCAAGGCAAAAATATCAATTTACAACAGCAGTTATAAACAGAATTTTCGAAATATACATCATATTTACAACGATCATGTTACAATTCATATGAAACATTTCACCCCATTGCATTTAACACTCAAGGCTTGTCGCGGACTTTCCTAGTCGAAGAACTGAGAAAATACACTGATCGTGCCGCTATGGGTCCTACGTGAGACCGGGGACTCTTGCATAGTCCCGAAAAAAAACCCAATATTGATTAAAAATAAAATTCGTTTCAACATATTTAAAAAAAGGAAGAAAACATAATCCTAATAAACTGGTTTACAACCAAAAAAACTATGAACAAATATATAATTATCCATTTGAATTCCTACGGGTGTAGGTAGGCCTCATATGCGCGAACCTCTTTGGCCAAGAGTCGTAGCTGATCCAGAGCGAGACGAACGAGACAACACGGATTTTTTTTATTTTTGCTTAGAGCAGAAAAATTACCAATCGGTTCAATTCGGCAATGATCGGAAATAAGGCGGGTTTCACGAAAGATATTCAAGCGCTATCGTATCTCTATATCCATTGGTCAATCGCTCTGAACTAATGTATATTAACGAGATAATTGACCAACCCCACTACACTGTGTTGAATATTGATACTCCTACCACCAAATATACATTGTAGCCCTGCCTGTGCTCTGATTTGACCAATAGGGAGGACTTCAACCAATGTAGTACCCGCCTTATGTTTTAATTGGGTAAAGAAGGAAGCGTAAGTTTTCATTGGTCATGCGTCTTATTAAATCCATTATTCATGCAGGGCTCTTCTGTAGCCAATTAACGGTTTACTATACAGATCCACAACCCGCCTTCTGACTGCTCAGCCCCTGCTTCATCGTGTGTGTCAACCTGTAGAAAAGCTTTCAGTCTATATAAACACGCGTTGGCCGCTTTCGAGCTCAGATGCGCTTAGAGCGCACTGGAGAGTAGATCAGGAAAAGGGAAGGGGATAGCTTGTAGTCATAGCGGATAGGAGTAAAACGTAAATAAATAGACTCCTAGGGCAATAATCAACGTGAGTCTTCCGGATATCGCCTTCGGAGACATTCCGGTCACCGTTGGCGGCCTGGCCAGAATCCTGGTGGCAATTTAAAGCTGTTCCTTCTTACAAAAGCGGCGTGCCGAGGGAGGACGCGTCTCTTTGAATAGACAGGATGCACGGACCGCCCTCCGGCGACAGCGCATGCCCATTGCGCCTCATCAAGAGAGTGCAATTCGGCATCATCAGCCCAGATGAGCTTGTAGGTTTTACTTTGGGGTGGGGGGTTCGCTTACCTTTTGAACGTTCTCATATTGATCTTACTTTTACATTGCTATTACCTAGAATGTATCATTGATGACAATGAAATGGATGTGCTACAAAGCACGTAGCTTGCAGTTAGCCTAGCTAGCTTGCTACGCCATGTTGAAGCGCGAGCGTGCTAGCTAGGAACAGCAGCATGTTGTAGGAAGTTCGACCAACTTTCAGCACCCACAGTGTTTTCCTTCTGCGTAAAACCATGCCATGAATTAAACTCCCTTTTATATTAAAGATACTAAGTGTATGCCAATTCCATTTCAGCTAGGTTTATTAAGCTTACCTGTTTTGTACTGCCATAAAATATTCCCTAGGAAGTTACATTCACAAACACTAGATGTACCCTCTGGTTATAATTCATAATCTGTTCACAATAAAAGGCAACGTAAATAAAATCAGAGCTATGCATTTTTCTTTACATTGTTTTTATTATTGTTTAGAAAACTGGTTAAATGGAAAAAACTCGTGCATTGTTTATTACACTAAGTTGACTTGCATCACTTGAAACAAAAAAAAAAAGTTGATCAAACTGTATTTTTAATTGAGTATCTTCTGCCATATATTTATTCATTCAGTTACTGCATTTCTATTATTTATACATTTTATACATTTTATAAAATAAATGTTTTCACGTGTAGCCAGAGATGTTTAAGAAATGTATATGCAAGGTAGTTTCTAGTCTGCTGGTCTACTGTGTTATAGTTTTCTACCGGGTTTAATGTTGTTCATGGTTGTGACCCTCTAGAAACGGATGTCGGTCACTGAAGGTGGAATCAAGTACCCCGAAACCACTGAAGGAGGACGTCCAAAAATCGGCGGGTTGATGGACCCCAGGCAAGGGGTCATTGAACGATCGGGAAGATGTCAGACCTGTGCAGGTACAGAAAATGGCCAGATGGCATTTAATTTTAATAAGACGTCTCATAATTAATTTTTTAATAAACTGCAAATGTTTGGGTTTATGCAAAGCCACAACTACCGTAATGGTATGTTGCTAAGAAATCGTTGTTTTTGCTGTTCAGGTAACATGACTGAATGCCCAGGCCACTTCGGGCACATAGAACTGGCAAAGCCGGTGTTTCACGTAGGCTTCATCAATAAGATCATGAAGGTCCTGCGGTGTGTGTGCTACTCCTGCTCCAAGCTGTTGGTGGACACGGTCAGTAAGCCTCCACCACAAACTCCTGCCTACTCCAGGCAAAAGAAGAGAAAATACTTAAACTCCTGATATAATAGTATGAAAAATATAGGTTCAAGCTATTGAATGTTTACAGAATATTAGTTCTTAATTGGAAATGCATTATAGTCATTCCAAAGGCTGGTTGATGTAATGTGGTCTCTGTTGTCCCTCTGCAGAATAACCCAAAGATCAAAGACATACTGCTGAAGTCCAAGGGGCAGCCCAGGAAGCGTCTGACCCACGTGTACGATCTGTGTAAAGGCAAAAACATCTGCGAGGGTGGAGAAGAGATGGACAACAAGTTTGGAGTGGATCAGCAGGAACACGACAGTGAAGATATCACTAAGGAGAAGGTACTGTCAGAGTGGACCCGAGTTGACGCGTCATTTGTAGGCCAACGATGCTTAAACTTTGTCCATTTCCTCTCACTGAAAAATTAAATGTTCTACTTTGTTTCTTTTTGGTCTGGTTACACTTTCTCCCTAACCTTCCCAGGGCCACGGTGGCTGCGGACGTTACCAGCCACGTATCCGCCGGACCGGTCTGGAACTGTACGCAGAGTGGAAGCACGTTAATGAGGACTCGCAGGAGAAGAAGATCCTTTTGAGCCCCGAGCGTGTCTACGAAATCTTCAAACGCATCTCGGATGAGGAAGACGTCATACTCGGCTTGGACCCCAAGTTCGCCCGGCCCGAGTGGATGATCGTCACAGTGCTCCCCGTGCCGCCTCTAGCCGTTCGTCCTGCTGTCGTTATGCAAGGCTCCGCCCGTAACCAGGTGTGAAGTTATTTTGACAGAAGTGTCCGTTATTTATTTATGGTCTTTCAAGTGCCAGATTGTTAATTTGCAATGACGTTGTTGTGACTAAGTTCTGCCATCGTCCTCTAAACCATATCATGCAGGATGACTTGACTCACAAGCTGGCCGATATCGTGAAGATCAACAACCAGCTGCGACGAAACGAGCAAAGCGGTGCTGCGGCTCACGTCATCGCTGAGGACGTCAAACTGCTACAGTTCCACGTAGCCACCATGGTGGACAACGAACTGCCGGGCCTGCCCAGGGTACAGAAGAGGGTTACTAACCATTTTGACGGATCACCAACTCTGTTCTGAGCATACTTGTGTTCATATTTTACTTTGTCTCAACTCCAGGCAATGCAAAAATCAGGCCGGCCACTGAAATCCCTCAAACAGCGTCTGAAGGGGAAGGAGGGCCGGGTTCGAGGTAACCTGATGGGAAAACGAGTGGACTTCTCTGCCCGAACCGTCATCACCCCAGACCCAAACCTCCAAATTGACCAAGTGGGCGTCCCGCGCTCCATCGCAGCCAACATGACCTTTCCAGAAATTGTCACGCCCTTTAACATTGACAGGTGCGGCAGAAGCTGTATATCTAAAGAGTTTTTATCTACCTTTCCAAAGTTGTTTTGGTTATGCCAATGACTGTCGTATGTTTTGGTTATGCCTATGACTGTCGTATGTGTGTGTTGACCAGGTTACAAGAGCTTGTACGCAGAGGCAACAGCCAGTATCCAGGCGCGAAATATATCATCCGTGACAACGGGGACAGAATCGACCTGCGGTTTCACCCAAAACCAAGTGACCTTCACCTCCAGATCGGCTACAAGGTCACCCTCAAATGACAAAGATGGTCATAATTTACAGGGGAGAGGTTTCTAAGGATCTGTGTGACTTGCACTTTTATAAACTACTTAACTGTTTTCCCCTCAGGTGGAACGACATATGTGCGACGGTGACATCATCATCTTCAACAGACAGCCCACGCTACATAAAATGTCTATGATGGGTCACAGGGTCCGCATCCTGCCCTGGTCTACCTTCCGGATGAATCTCAGGTACAAACACAGACGTGATCATTCTGTCTCTTTTCGGACCACACCAAGACATGACTATCGATTGGTCTCATAATTGCTGACAGAATTGATGTTGTCTAGCATATTTCACACCTATCCCATAAAGTTAGACTTGTTTCTCAGTACATTTGCCCAAATTGTAAAGCATACGTGAACAACATACACACACCATTTAAGCTCTTACACCACACAGATCCAGGATGTCGTCATAACTGCACTCCTCCACTCCACAGTGTAACTACCCCATACAATGCTGACTTCGATGGGGACGAGATGAACCTGCATCTGCCCCAGTCCCTGGAGACCAGAGCTGAGATCCAGGAGCTGGCGATGGTGCCTCGTATGATCGTCACCCCTCAGTCGAACAGACCTGTCATGGGCATCGTGCAGGACACCCTCACTGCCGTGCGCAAGTTCACCAAGAGGGACGTCTTCCTAGAGCGGGTAACAAGACTTTGAGAGGGTTTTGGAAAAAAATATTAAAGTTCCTCGGTCATATTCTAATCGCGATTCGTCTCCCAGGGTGACGTGATGAACCTTCTGATGTTCCTGTCGACGTGGGATGGCAAGGTGCCCCAACCGGCCATCCTGAAACCCCGGCCACTCTGGACGGGAAAGCAGATCTTCAGTCTTATCATCCCGGGCCACATCAACGCCATCCGAACGCACAGCACCCACCCAGACGAAGAGGACAGCGGGCCCTACAAACACATCTCCCCTGGAGACACCAAGGTGAACACTAAAAAAAACCAGAGATGGTCATGCGGCAGTCAGGGTTTGTTGTTTTAGGCCATATATTGATAGTGTTGCAGAATCAAGGGATTTACTGCATTTCTGTAGTTTAATTTCTGTAGCTGCGTTTTTTGTGTTTCCAACGATGCCATGTAAAAAGGCTGCCGTTTTTTGCCAGAGCGCTGACCACACCACCTAAAAAACAGTACAGATACTGAAGTGACATTGGTGAACTACCATTATCTAATGTTGTGTATTTGTGTATCCTGCTAGGTGATCGTGGAGAACGGCGAGCTGATCATGGGCATCCTGTGTAAGAAGTCCCTGGGTACCTCTGCTGGTTCCCTGGTCCACATCTGCTTCCTGGAGATGGGCCACGATGTCACCCGTCTCTTCTACTCCAACATCCAGACGGTGGTCAACAACTGGCTGCTCATTGAGGGTAAGCAGGGCTTGAGACCGCAACCGTTTAAAATGGCATTGCAACCACACATTTTATAGATCGCAAATGTGTATCTGTGATTGATTTTTTTTGTGATCACGTACATTTTTGGCCATTATCTCTACAATGATATATACCTCTTAACAGTAATGTATGTTCTAATAATTGTTAAACCTACATTCAACCCAGGGGTTGTAGTGGAGGCAAAATGTGCATAAATGCGATCAAATAAATGTTGATATAGTTTTCACTCACATTTTCATTTAGTTAATTATCGTTTGTCCACTTAAAATATTTTTCAACGCTAAAAACATTAATATTCTTGATTTAAATTCCAAAAGTGCCAGCCTTTTTCCAAACCTGTGGAATCATGAATGTTTTTCCCCTGACCAGACGGAATTTGCCTCCCAGTACTGTTCAACAGCAAACAATGTTTGCGAGTGCTCAATCCAGACTGATGTTAAATCAAGCAAATCACCAGTGCTAGCAAAGATGTAGCACAAAGATGTTGTGCCAGACAAAAAAAATCTGTATTAGTATGTTCTAGAAAAAGAGACTCTTGGATTAGTCAAAACGGTAAATAAAATTGTTGCTTGTATTTCTATCTAGCTAGATCTACATTAAGTCAGTTAACCAGCATAGCTCAATCAATGCAAGATGTAGCTAAAATATGAATAGTCTCTCATTTTCAACCACTGTTATTTTCAGCAAACTGAACACGTGTAAACATTTGTATAAACTTAAAGGTTAAACAACTAAGACATAAACTAAACAAGTTCCAAATATGTGTGACTAACAGAAATCCAACAATGTGTCCCTGAATAAATCGGGGTCAAAATCAAAAGTAATAGTCAGTATCTGGTGTGGCCACCAGCTGCATTAAGTACTACAGTGCATCTCCTCCTCATGGACTGCACCAGATTTGCCAGTTCTTGCTGTGAGATGTTACCCCACTCTTCCACCAAGGCGCATTGATCCCGCTCCAGAGTACAGGCCTTGGTGTTAAGCTCATTCTTTGGCGATGAACGCTAGTCCGACCATCACCCCTGGTGAACCATTCCTAAGGCACATTCAGAGTCAGTCGAAAGGTCTCTTCAGTGTCCTCAGTTTTCATAACTGACCTTAATTGCCTACCGTCTGTAAGGTGTTGGTGTCTTAACGGCCGTTCCACTGGTGCATGTACATGAATTGCTTTTGTTTTGGGCACGATATGCCAAATATTTATTCTGCACGCGTACAGGTACCCCTAAAGGTAATTTGACGATTCAGACTGATGTTACCATAGAGTAGACCATTTCACTGTAATAAAACTAGTGCATTTAGGGTGGTTATGGTTATTTTATGAAAATACTTTTGGGGTAAATAGTGAAAATGTGTAGATGTGTTTCGTTTGCTAATTTGTATGTCCCCCAACAATGTTTAACTTAACACCTAGTGGCATGCCAATATGGATTTCTCAGCCTTTTTTATATGGTTTACATGTATTCCACAATAACAAAATAATAATATAAACATGTTTTTGTATTTTATAGCTATATTTGACATTATGCAGAAATTTTTCGCAAGGTTTTTTATTTTCACAAACTGCAAGGCAGACTTAAAAAAAAAAACTTTGAGGGTTGAAAGGCTGTATGTAGCTGCTGAGTACGTGGTGGCATGTGCCTGGTAGGGAAGGAGAGACCGCTATTGTCTGGTAGGGAGAGAGAGCTTTTGTCTGGTAGGGAAAAGAGCTTATATGCTTGTAGGGAAGGAAAGACAGCTATTTTCTTGTAGGGAGCAAGATCCTTTTGGTAGAGATCAACTTTATGCAGCACTTTCAAAGGAGTGTAAAGACTGCACACGCACAGCACACAAAAAACATTTTGTGTAAAAAAACAATACAAATTGAGAAATTAAGTGAATTTCACTTTTTCATTATGGAAAAATCATTTGTAATATAATATATAATTTAAAATTCCTTTAAAAAAAAAAAGGTCTAATTTTAAGGCATTTTGGGCTGGTTTTGAGCCGTTGTGCTAGAAATTTTGGCTTTACCTGGGAACACTGACTAATAAGTCCGGAACTGCCTTGCCCATCTAAATCAAGTAACGTAAAGCAGCAGTCAATCTCATTATGGTTATCAGTTAAGAATTCCTTTTTTTAAGAAGTCTTTTCCTGTGCATGCATAACTGCAGTAAAACGATTGCTGCCAGAGCCAACCTACTCACACAAAAAACTTCCAGCACCTGAGACAAAGGAGAAGTGTAAAAGAGAATTTGAAAAGCTGGTGCCTGGCACAGAGAACTGCTGCGGTAAAGTGATGTGCATTCCTCGTTGTTTTTAAATAAACACAGAACAGTGAAATCAGAGCAAATCTTCAATGTAAAGATGTGAAAGTAGGCACTCATTATATTGGAGCACGAAATGCATGTCGAAATACATTACATATCACCCGTCCTAATTGCTAGATTTCTTGTAATGCTTTTTTAACCTGCTTAAAACATTTCTGCAGAGTAGTGATGTGCCAGTTAATGATTTATTGAAATGTTATGGTGAGTCGTTGAATGTATCGTTCAATTGAATGGCTGAAAACAGATTCTCCAACATGACCACAGGCAGAGTTCATAATAAGGCTGAGCGATTAATCAATTTCAAAACGAATTTACAATTTGAAACGATGTGTTTAGCAACTTGCAAGGGCTGTAATTAATTTGCCTGTCTGACCCAGGGTTTAACTCTCTCGTGTCAAAGGGTTTACAAATTCATGCAGTCCTCCTTGTGTGAAACTTATGCTCACCAATCAGAAGTGGGACAAGGTGGCTGTGTACACCCACCAACAACAAACGTTGATTCGTGGTGCAGAAGGATGGCATCCGCTGAGTTTGATTTAGAGTAAAAGCAGCACTTTGTATGTCAGTACTTTGGATTTGAGACCACAGATGTGCATCAAAATAAGGTAGTGTGAAGGCAGCCTTTCCACTGCGTTGTTTTTACAGTGGCGCTACCCCATGGAAAAAACTTTATGGCCACGCAAAATTAAATAGAAAAACACAAACATTGAGACATGAACATTTAGTTTTACACACAAATTGCATTTGCTTGTCACTTATATAATCTGTCATTGTGACGCTGTTCTTAGGGTTATTGAGTTTGTTGTGCCAGCATGTGCGAGAAACCGCGTGCACTGTTCTCAAGCCGGTCAGGGCTAGAAGGGATACAGCTCATGTCAAAGTGATGCAGCTCATGTCAAAGTGATGCAGCTCATGTCAAAGTGATGCAGCTCATGTCAAAGTGATGCAGCTCATGTCAAAGTGATGCAGCTCATGTCAAAGTGATGCAGCTCATGTCAAAGTGACGTCGCACTTCGGAGTCAGACTATGCTTTTCTCCTGATAGTTAAACTCCTAGCTAGCTACAGCTGTGTCAGTTATCTTGTGTGGATGACAACAGACGGGAGAAAGTAAAAAATTGCGCTAAGGAAGAATAGTTCATTACGATATAGGTGAGCGACGCACACGCACTACAAACGAGTTATGTCGGCGTTTTCAGTGTCAGTGAGTTGCTTCTAGATAACTAACGTGGCCAATATTTTCTTAATTCCTATTTCAAATAGGATAGCAACTTGACAGGTATGTTTTACACAAGCAAATGTGCAGCCAACCATCCCATTTATGTAGAATTGGACATTTCTACAGGAAAATATAAAATTGATGCACTCATACCAATGCAGCTAATATCAGGGTGACTTAAGCAATTTCCATTTTATTTGTCATTGGAAATAAGACATACACCCCTATTAAAACAGTCCTTTACAATTTCCTATCATAATAGGGTCTTAGAGGACTCAAGAGACCACTCTTTTAAGAAGCTATTGTAAATGCATTTTGGGGGCTTTTGTATAGGATGTGCATATGGACCAATTTGGTAAGACATTTTGCAAGAATTTTCGTAACAGGATTTTCATATGGTTGATTTGGTTCCAAAGGATGAATAGGAAATCCAAAATAAAATAAATGAGTAGGGCAACTATGGAATTAAATCTGCATGTCGTAAAAAACTATATCAAATCGATTTTATTCCAAACACAACATGTTTCTATACAAAAAAGGTGTGTTTATGACTGATCACAAGCCTTCTGACGCCATTAATGTATTGATTATTTAATAATAGGATAGAAATCGCTTTACAATCCATCATCTGCTTAAATATAAAAGACGTGATCGGTTGAATCATTCAGTTGAACGTTGAGCAATTTGTCGTTCGCCAGTGGGGGGTTCTGGCATGCTCTTAAGCGTTACTGACAGAAATGACTCAAAGGATTGTTCTTTGTATTAAACGACTGGAAAAGGTCGGAGTCAGTAGAATCCAACTTCCCATCACTACTGCAGAGCGCATCTTTAATGAACAGACAACTTTGTTTGGCAAAATTGTTTGACCAATAAAGTTAAGGAAATCATTAAGCCAAAAGCTTTTCCAAACAGTCACAAAAACAAGGCTTTCAAAAAAAGTAGTTTGCGATCACCAGTAGCCTACGTAAGCAGTGGTTCTCGACCTGCTGTTTTTTGTCATGTGAAATTGGACCCACAAGCTTGTCTATTATGTAATTGGTTTCTATAGTTTTTTTATTAATGTGTAACCCACTGGTCACCACTGTCATGGCAACGTGCCAAATGCATTGAAAACCTCTGGTATAAAAAATAGAGCTGACAAATTTGTCATACTTACTCACCACATGGTATGATTATAGGGTGCGCAGATGGCTCAGTGGGTAGGGAGTGAGACTTGTAGTCAGAAGGTTGCCAGTTCGATTCCCGACTGAGCCAAATGTTGTTGTGTCCTTGGGCAAGACACTTTACCCTAATTGCTCCCAGGTTGTCGCTGTAAATAAGAAATTGTTCTTAGTCAACTTACCTGGTTAAATAAAGGTTAAATTAAAATTAAAAATGATTGAGTATCATTCTTTTACTGAAGTACATTTTAAGATGAAATTGTGTGTTTTTTTCACTAGTTAATTTCAATAAAGAGAATTATTTTATTTTTTACATGTGTACACATTTTCCAACCTTAAAAGAAAACATTATATCAAGATAGATCATTAGTCGTTAGAAGCTACCTGCATTATAAGAAATCAAATGCTACAGATAAATATTGAATATGCTTTTGGTTTATATCGACGATTGTTCATCATATAATCGCCCAGAGGAGTTGATCGTTTACCCACCTTTTTTATTACCCACTGATTTCACCGGTTTCTTTATAGAAAACCAGATATGTTTTTCAGAACTAAGATGTGAGCTACAGCTGGAAAAAAAATCTCTTTCCAGTCACAGATAATGACATAAAAAATCTCGTATTCTGTCATAGTTGTAATCTAAAAATTCTTCATACAATTTACTATAGAATGTATTTTTAAACAAGCATTTGGCTAAAAACCAGGAACCACACTCCCTCTTCCCAGACACGCACACAAAACAAACACGGCTCCAGTCCATCCGCTTGTCTCCCCTCCAATCAGTTGTGTCAATAATACTTTCTAGTTGCCAAGTTATAGTTCTAATTTTCTATCAACTGTCGATCCATACAATCATTGTTTTCTCATAAATGCATTGCTGAGCTGTGGCATTAGTTTCACTGTACATGCAATAACACCTGATTCTCCTGTACATGTGACAAATGAAACTTTACTTTCTTTTGCCGTTGAACAGTAGTTAGTGTTGTTCTTGTAATTGTATACCTGGTAATGAGTGGAGATGCATGTTTCGTAACAGTGATCAATAGAACACCCCAATTAAAAGGCCAATGAATACGTCAATGTGTGTATGTACATGTGCTCTGTTCCCTGTATCAGTGTCATTAATTGAATATTGAAACGTATTGAGAATGTCACGTTTGCGCGTAAACAAGAGTTTAAGAATACTAACAGTATAATGGTGGAAAATACCATCAACACGCGTACTTATTAACGCAACACAACACTGCACAACTGAAGGCTTCTGTAGGATCGGTGATGAGGAGTGATGAGATTAATGTGCACAGCAGAGGAAGGGTGCGTTGGATTGTGTGGCCTCGGGCTGCCGGGAAGGGGAGTTCAGGCCGATGACCTCACTAGGGCGGCACCACCAAATTCCACAACTAGGAAGAAATACGTCATGTCAGCCCATGTCTCTTTTAGAGGATGGTACTTTGAAATTTGCGAAAAATAAATTTTTCCCTTCCAAATAAATATTTCCTTTTCTGTTGCAGTAAATTAATCTAAAAACACAAGACTGCATGGAGTTTAAATGATAGCTTGTGATTAAAGCGTAGTCCTGTATGCAATACAGGTTCATTATGGAAAATAGGTCAGTTAGTCGCGCAGGTGCCACCAGTAAAAAAGGTTATTGTAGTGCCCTGGTAAGGACCAAAACTGGGTGGGCACCAGCAAGATTGTGTCAGTGGGCAGATGGGGAAAAGGCAGCACTCATTAGAATTTCCATTTTCTCTGGCAGTTTTTCATTACTCGTTATCTTTTTCCCCAGGTGCCTCAATCGGTATTGGTGACTCCATTGCTGACGCAAAGACTTACTTGGACATCCAGAACACCATCAAAAAGGCCAAACAGGATGTGATAGAGGCATGTCTCATGATTCTTCAAACAGAATATTCCTTCAATAAAATAATTTTGACAGCACGATGAGGACAATCCCTGGAAAAAAAAATATTCTGGAAATTGGAGAAAAGGAATACAGATGTGTGAGTCGTGTCCAATTCCCTCGTGTCCAAGTTCCTCTTGTCTAAGTCTTTGTGTCTTTTTCCCCAGGTTATTGAGAAGGCTCACAACAACGAACTGGAGCCCACTCCTGGTAACACTCTGAGGCAAACCTTCGAGAACCAGGTGAATCGCATCCTGAACGACGCCCGTGACAAAACTGGTTCCTCCGCGCAGAAGTCGCTGTCCGAGTACAACAACTTCAAGTCCATGGTGGTGGCCGGATCCAAGGGTTCAAAGATTAATATCTCCCAGGTACCACAGCATTCTTCAAGGAGAAAAGAAACATGTTCTACAGCACAAGCTAACTGAAAGTGGAAGTTGACCTATTTTTAAAAAAGTTTCAAACTCTGCAGAATGTGAGGAGGTTAGCTTCCGTGCAAGACAACGGCAAAAATAGGCTCCATGATAGAATTAAAGACGCAAAATTCGTAACTGCTCACTGTCCATTAATATGCAAAGTATCCCTAATACTGCATTCTTGCTTTGCACGATGGAACAAATGTCTTGTTTCTGGAGTTTAAAATATATGGGGTCAGGTTTGACTTTTATGAGGTGTCTACAGCCTGCAATGTCTACAACCTAGGTTCGTTCCTTTTTTCACCCTCCATATCTGTCCTCAGGTCATTGCTGTGGTGGGTCAACAGAACGTGGAGGGTAAGCGTATCCCGTTCGGCTTCAAGCACCGTACGCTTCCCCACTTCATCAAGGATGATTACGGGCCTGAGAGCAGAGGATTCGTGGAGAACTCGTATCTGGCCGGCCTCACGCCAACTGAGTTCTTCTTCCACGCCATGGGAGGCAGGGAGGGGCTTATCGACACGGCTGTGAAGACCGCCGAGACTGGTGAGTGAGGGGGCATATGCTTGGAACAAAGCTGAAGCAGGTTCGATTCCTGACCACTGGTAGTTCAGTAGGCAACTAGATGGATTTGCACACGTTCAAAGTACTTTTAGAAAACGCTCCCCAATTCCGATGCCCCCTCAGGTTACATCCAGCGTCGTCTGATCAAGTCCATGGAGTCTGTTATGGTGAAGTACGACGCCACAGTGCGGAACTCCATCAACCAGGTGGTGCAGCTGCGCTACGGCGAGGACGGCCTGGCTGGGGAGAGTGTGGAGTTCCAGAACATGGCCACTCTCAAACCCTCGAACAAGGCCTTCGAGAAGAAGTAAGTAGTGGAATTTGCAGAGGTTATATGGTTGGTCCTGCAATGGCTGGAGTTTCGGGAGTGAGAGAAGGGAAGTAGGCTTCTGGGCCCTGATTAGTATTGGCAATGGTCATGATCCTACTAGCAACAGGATACAGACATCCTACATCCACTGATCTGGGACCAGTTTTGGCATAATGAATAAGTCACAAATGCATGGGGTTACCCCTAAAAATACTGTATAGGTTTTAAACTAGTTCAGTGACTACATTTATTATTTAGCCAGCATCTGATTTGGTCCCCCAGCTCTGTGTCCGGACGACAGGGTCAACTTGCTTTAGTCCCCATTGTCTCTTCTCCATCTTATCTCTTCCAACCCCCCCACCGCCAGGTTTAAATTCGACTGCACCAACGAGCGGGCTCTGCGGCGCACCCTGCAGGAGGAAGTGGTGAAGGACGTGATGACCAACGCCCATGTGCAGGGCACCCTGGAGCGGGAGTTTGAGAAGATGAAGGAGGACAGGGAGATCCTCAGGGCCATCTTCCCCACGGGAGACAGCAAGGTTCGGGCAACACGTGCACTCATGCACATTTGTGCACACGCACACGTCACCTAATGCTCCATGCACGGCCACTCGCATTCACCTCTATGCCATCCCCGGACACGCCGCTGTGTGGCTAAAACTCAATGTTGTAATACTGCTCGTTCCCACCAGGTGGTGCTGCCCTGCAACCTAGCCAGGATGATCTGGAACGCCCAGAAGATCTTCAGAATCAACCCACGCACCCCGACAGACCTCAACCCGCTTCGAGTGGTTGAGGGTGGGTACTGATGTCCACCCATATTTGAAGAAAGCCGAGAGGCTCGCCACATAGTTCTGTTTTTATAATTGTTGACACCAGTCTTAATGGGTACTCACAGACATGCCTGTAGGTTGCACTGTTCTCTGACTAGTGTTCATAAGTTTGGGGTCACCCAACTGAAGTTGATACCTTCATTCACCAATGTGGCGTTACATTGATGAGAAATGATCGTTAAAACATGACTAGTTACAGATGAGCTAAAAGACTTAATCATTAGGACAGTGAAATAATGGCTGCTAAGAAAGTGGCTTTGTGTATATCAATAATTAATTATAAATCAATAATATCCAATAGATAATTCCAACATTGGTAATGTCTAGTGTATATGAACCTCCTAACGCCATATGACAATATAAATAATCCAACATAGAATTGCATTGTGAAATGTGTCCCTGTCTTCTCTCCCTGCCTCAGGTGTCCAGGATCTGAGTAAGAAGCTGGTGATCGTCAACGGCGAGGACCATCTGAGCCGACAGGCCCAGCAGAACGCCACGCTGCTGTTCAACATCCACCTGCGCTCCACGCTGAGCTCCCGGCGCATGACCGACGAGTTCCGGCTGAGCACCGAGGCCTTTGACTGGCTGCTGGGGGAGATCGAGTCCAAGTTCAACCAGGCCATTGTGAGCAATTCCGGTTCAAATGGCAAAATGAGCGGCACCTTCACCACGATTGGGTTTTCTGTTTAAATATGTTGCTATGATCCCATCAGAATAATAAGTTTTACGTCCCTACACTCCCGCTTTCTCCCCCAGGCCCACCCAGGTGAGATGGTCGGGGCGTTAGCCGCCCAGTCGCTGGGAGAGCCGGCCACCCAGATGACCCTGAACACCTTCCATTACGCCGGTGTGTCGGCCAAGAACGTCACCCTGGGGGTGCCCCGTCTCAAGGAGTTGATCAACATCTCCAAGAGGCCCAAGACGCCCTCCCTTACCGTTTTCCTGTTGGGCCAGGCAGCCCGCGATGCCGAGAGGGCCAAGGATATCCTCTGTCGTCTGGAGCACACCACCCTCAGAAAGGTGACTGGTGGAGGCTCGGATGTGATTGTGGATCATTTCAGGGGTATTTGAGGGGGGCAGGATATTGGTAACCTTATGCAGTTCCCCGTTAGATTGACGGTAATTCAAGCGTTTTTACTTTACTATCTGCATTTCATAAAGTATGTTTAGTGTGTAATAAATATGTAAAGTAATTGCATTTTTTTTTTTAGTAATTACACAGGTTTATTGTGACTTGTTTATTGTGACTTTCCCTGGTTGTCTATTGCTTTTACGACAACGAATCTTATTTTCTTCCAGGTGACTGCCAATACTGCCATCTACTATGACCCCAACCCCCAGAACACCGTGGTGACGGAGGACCAGGAGTGGGTTAACGTCTACTACGAGATGCCCGACTTCGACGTCACCCGCATCTCCCCCTGGTTGCTCCGCATCGAGCTCGACCGCAAACACATGACCGACCGCAAGCTGACCATGGAGCAGATTGCAGAGAAGATAAACGCAGGTGAGGAGTGAATGAAGGAACAAACTCAAACCTAGATTCACCATCACAAACACACGCAATTACGTGGCGTCAATAATGAGTCGTCCACGATCTCAGAATTCACATCACGCGTGACCTAAAAGCAATCTGCATCTTCCAGGATTCGGAGACGACCTGAATTGCATCTTCAATGACGACAATGCCGAGAAGCTGGTTCTGCGAATCCGCATCATGAACAGCGAGGAGAACAAGTTCCACGACGACGAGGAGGTGGTTGACAAGATGGACGACGACGTGTTCCTGAGGTGCATCGAGTCCAACATGCTGACGGACATGACGCTGCAGGGTATCGAGCAGATCAGCAAGGTAACACGCTCTTCAGACCGCACCGCCTCTGAACTCGGTGCTTCCTCCGTGACATCGTACCTAGTATTACTGAACTACAACTGATTGACCCCAGCAATATGAAACCCATCATTAACATAACCAACCTGCTGGATGTATACATACCAACCACACCCTGGCTTCTGCCCTTCTCTGCCTCATTCACTTCTGGGAAACATCCTGCGGGCTATCTTGGTTTAGTTGAGAAAATCTTTGTCGTCTTCCCTTGCAGGTGTACATGCACTTGCCCCAGACGGACAACAAGAAGAAAATCATAATCACAGAGGAGGGGGAGTTCAAGGCCCTACAGGAGTGGATCCTGGAGACGGACGGCGTGGGTCTCATGAGGGTCCTGAGCGAGAAGGACGTCGACCCCGTCAGGACCACCTCCAACGACATCGTGGAGATCTTTACGGTAAGCGTGGGCACTACATATACCAGTTGGCAGGAATTGTTTGTGTGTAACATTAACTTGTTTTTAGGTGATTTTATGAAAAAATAGCATTTAGAGGCGTTACACATTTAATTTTTCAGTTGATGTTGAAAGGTGTCGTCGTTCTCCTGTTAAGGTGCTGGGAATCGAGGCTGTGCGGAAGGCGCTGGAAAGGGAGTTGAACCACGTGATCTCCTTTGACGGTTCCTACGTCAACTACCGCCACTTGTCCCTGCTTTGCGACACAATGACGTCCCGTGGTCACCTCATGGCCATCACGCGTCACGGCATCAACCGACAGGACACGGGACCACTGATGAAGTGCTCCTTTGAGGAGACTGTGAGAAACTAAGATATTTATGTGGGGAGCAATGATTCAGTGTTTTTACCCGCCTTAACAACAAATACTCCGGTACTCACCCCCCGCCACTCTGTCCTGGTGCCAGGTGGATGTGCTGATGGAGGCGTCCGCCCACGGGGAGAGCGACCCCATGAAGGGCGTGTCTGAGAATATCATGCTGGGCCAGCTGGCCCCCTGCGGGACGGGCTGCTTCGACCTTCTGCTGGATGCTGAGAAGTGCAAATACGGCATGGAGATCCCCACTAACCTGCCTGGGATCAGCGTGGCTGGACGTAAGTGGACCGGAGTAGAATTGACATATTTGCATTTTTACACTGCGATAATGCCGGTTTAAATACAGTCTGGTGGTTTCCATCACCACATCAATACCAGTGTTCAACCGAATATGAAGGAAGTTTACAATTATGATAGAATTTTGCATTTGTAATGCACAAGTGTACCCGAGGTATACAGACTTTAATGTATGGAGACTTATAGTTCACACGAACCGTCTGTTTTCGCTCCCCAGCCACTGGAATGTTCTTTGGCTCCGCACCAAGCCCTATGAGTGGCATGTCCCCAGCTATGACCCCCTGGAACACTGGCGCCACACCTGCCTACGGGGCCTGGTCCCCCAGCATTGGTAAGCCCGAACATGTGTAGACTTTCACACAAGGTCTGTAACCTCAGTTTCTTTGGCTCATGGTCTTATTCTTTCTGACGTCTAGGTAGCGGAATGACCCCTGGAGCAGCAGGCTTCTCTCCTAGCGCAGCGTCCGATGCAAGTGGCTTCTCTCCAGGCTACTCCCCAGCCTGGTCCCCTACCCCTGGATCGCCTAGTTCCCCAGGTCCAGCCAGCCCATACATCCCCTCTCCAGGTTAGTCCCCTTACAAGAGTTTGGTTCAAAATTCTAACTTCCACGCACACAAGCCTTTCATTTTAGATGCACAGACGTTTTAAACTCACAGCTCAACGTTTTTACTTCTCCAGGAGGTGGCATGTCTCCGAACTACTCCCCCACCTCCCCGGCGTACGAGCCCCGCTCTCCTGGAGGATATACCCCCCAAAGCCCGGGTTACTCCCCGACATCCCCCTCCTACTCCCCAACCTC
>JACXGM010006729.1:6256-32287 GCA_016801145.1 Umbra pygmaea | reverse complement strand
TAAAAAGTAAATTGTGCTGGGTGTAAGATAGGAATGATACATGCGTTGGTGTAAAAAGTAAATTGTGCTGGGTGTAAGATAGGAATGATACATGCGTTGGTGTAAAAAGTAAATTGTGCTGGGTGTAAGATAGGAATGATACATGCGTTGGTGTAAAAAGTAAATTGTGCTGGGTGTAAGATAGGAATGATACATGCGTATCAAGGCGGAAGTTGACATACATTTAGGTTGAAGTTTGACATTAGGTTTGTATTTCTCAAAGTATTATGGTTCAGCAAATTAACAATCTTCAGACATTTTAAAATATATTTAGGGTCAGGCAAAATTGGACCAATTGCCAGGGTGGAAAAACTGGGTAAAATACTGTCAGCCTTCACTATATTTATCATTCAACACATTTTTTGTAGGTGCATTTGTGTTGTACTATGTTAACTAAAAATAGTTGTATGTTATAGTTATATAGGTTATGAATTGTATGCTTTGAAATCAATTGATTTTGGAATACATTTTAAAGCTTAAAATAATTATGTTACAATGGCATTGGTAATTAACGCTGTTTTCGTAATCTCTATCATTCTCATAGACTTTTGCATTTACTTTGTGTCATTTAAGTAGTTACAATGATACTTAAAAAAGTATTTGTGATTCAGAACATTACTGCCAGCTGATTTGAAGGAGTCCAATTTTCATTCAAATTAATTCAAAACACTCAGAGTAAGAGTCTTCAAAACTTGAAAACGGGGGTGGATCCACAGAAATACGGTGTGTTATAAGGTTGACACAAATAATTTCTTAAGGTATTAATGACAGATTTTCTTCATAATAACAAAATAATAGTCAAGAAGAAAGTAAATACATAAACATTCTGTAGCTCCAACCCCCACTTTAACAGCTGTGCATCTTCATTTCCTGTTTTGCAGCTCGCCTCCACTATGGAGGTGATATTATGCCTCAATCTTACTCATATCTCTGCCTGTAACTTTCCCCTTTGCCCTACGCCCCTCTGTCTACTCCCTGATGTGACAAGAAACCATGACACACTTCTGGGGGTCTGAAGATGAGAGGCCTTTCCAGGTGAAAGCCGAACTTTACAGAAAACGAAAATGTTGTGAGTCACATTGGGCACTCGATATGAGAAGGTTCATCAAGGGGAAATCCTTAACCAACCCCAGAGTGGAGATATTCAGTAGTGCATGATGGTTGTTTTGCACACTCAAAGGAGAGAGGTACTGTACAGAACACATTTTCTGAAGTACAGAGCCGCGATTGTGGGTTTTCCATCATGGAAAAACAGGGCTGTTTTAAGTCCACCAAACACTATGGAGAAGTATATCTGTTTACACACCTATCACAGTACCCATGATGTTTTTGGAGGGTGTGCATCATTTTCTTGAAACAACTGTAAAAAAATGATAATGCTGGAAACCCCTTAAAGGTTCTGTGGACAAATCCTGGAAGACTATCAAGCAATTAGTTGTTTAATTCTTTATAATTAAAAAGTATAATTATTTTCTGCTTACATTAACATGGAGTGGTTTCTAAAGAGCACACAGCAAGAAAGGAAAAAACAGCCAACTTAGCCCCAATCAAATGACCAAAAACAATACTCCAATTCAAAGGTTTTTAAAGATTGCGAATCAGAATGTGCGATTTAAAAAATAAACTATTTTGCCAAAAGTATGTCAATGCTCATAGTATTTTGGCGAGCTTGAATAGGACACTCAACAGAGATTTTTTTTACAGTTTTATATCTTTACGTTTGAAGCCTGAAATGTGGCAAAAGGTCGAAATGTTCAAGGGGGCCGAATACTTTCGCAAGGCACTGTATATTGCACATTTTCTTTTAATCCCATGAACCTCATTTCACTACCAACATATTACTGTGTCCTTCAGTTATTTGATAGATCAAAATGAAATGGCTGATTCAAACACCCAATTATTTATAAATGAAAATCATGCAAATGATCAGGGGTGCCTGAACGTTTGTATACCTGCAAGCAATAATGACAATTTTCTTTTTTTGGGGTCTCCATCCCATTCCTGTATATTAACAACACACCTCTAAGGTTTACTATTTTGGACACATTGGGATTTGTGCACCGACATAGATTTGGATTGCAAAGGTAAGGGCTCATTACATGTTATTTTTCCTGTATATCATGTATTTTAAATTAGTCAGATGAATGACCTTTGCATATTGCTTGGGAAGAAACTCTGTGCCAGTCCTTAGATCAGATGATTGTTTCCGGATGAGCTTCACCCTCTGATGACATCATTCTACTTTACATTATTTCCACCAGATGTTCATTTTACCTCAGCCATTGTATCAGAGATAATCTCTACAATGTTTTTACCAACACTGTGATGGAAAAATGTGAAATGGAGTATACAGTATAAAAAGAAAGAATGACATGGAATAATCCTGGAAATGTGTGAAGTGGAGTATACAGTATAAAAAGAAAGAATGACATGGAATAATCCTGGAAATGTGTGAAGTGGAGTATACAGTATAAAAAGAAAGAATGACATTATGGAATAATGCTGGAAATGTGTGAAGTGGAGTATACAGTATAAAAAGAAAAAATGACATTATGGAATAATGCTGGAATTGTGTGAAGGTGGCCACTGAACTTGGTTAAGTTTTATATTTCCCTCACTAATATCAAGGTTGGGATTGCAGGAAAAGGTAATTGATCCTAGTTCTGTACCTAGGGAGTAGTTCATGAAGGATCTGCATATATTACCTGAAGACCTTCAATATTCAAGTTGTGTTGACTTCAAATCTAAGTATCATATAAATCATTTTTTTATTGAACATCTCACTCTTAAGGACCTGTTGGTGAAGAGGAACTATGAAAAGCAAATAGTCACCGTTAGTTGTAAACCAGAGGCCAGTTTCTATTTGACTGTTTGCCTGGATAGTGAATGACTGGTGTTAAGATGTTGTGATAATATGGCATACTAGTGTATATCAACGGTGGTAAAATGAAACCACAGTGTGTAAATGAAACCTCTACTTGTGTTAATCATATCCGGTAAGAACATTACCAGAACTTTAAAAATGAAATATGTTTTAGTATTCTAAAATATTATTTTAAATGTATTAAAAAGGGAATTGACATTAATATAAATTTTAGTTTTGATAGTTATTGCTGGGAAATACAACAATCCCCTCAGTTGTATTTTTAGCCCCCTGAGTTTAATTTTTTAATACCCCATAGAAAATTGGAGAACCCCCAAAAATCAAGCCCGTCAGGCTGACACGATTTGTTGCGTTGATGATTACGATGTGCCGCAAGCAGCACAGAAATCAACCGCGTATACAGTGGATTAATATCAAAGAAAAGTCAGACTGCTAAAAAACATACTTTGATTGGCCTTCACACAGTAGAAAGGCAGGCTCAATTTCAAACAGATGTTTATATTCAAAGCAAGGCTAGTAAGTAGACTTTTTCCAATTGAAAAGATTCACCCCGAAATTGAATAAAAGTAATATCCCCAACAATAAAGCCAGAGCAAGACACGGAGGCTAATTTAGGTTGACCGGACCGTCGAACTCCAAGGCGGCTCAGCCCAGCTGCAGCAAAGGCACCTGTACAAGGGTTTTGCCGACTGGTGACAGCAAGTGGGCTAGAGTCACGGAGACTGGACTTATGCTGGATTCACACCAGGCACGGCAAACTGGTTGCGTTCCGGCGGAAGTCCATTTTTTCAATAGGAAGCAATGTGCACCGCTGCGGCAAATCTACTTGATCCTGCAAAATGTGGATGTGGTGCAGCAGGTGTGCTGCAAGAGTTGAAATTATCCAATTTGTGCGGTGCTTTGCCGTACGGCACCAGAACCGGAAGTTGATGTACCACCGAGAAAGAACTAATATGTTGCTTTCCCCTATGAGTTTATGAGATTGCAAGAAAAGCTTTGATAGCTCAGTAGATAGATTTCGTCTTACAAACTATTGTCAATGAATAGGTGAAGACGTATCCGGTAAGAAAAGTCAGTCTCATCGGTTGTCATTTCGGATGCCCGCTTGCAGAGTTAATTCTCTTGCCGGGCCCGGTAGAGGACAATAATGAAATGCCTTCTTTGAAGTTTTCGCCAAAAATATTTTGCGCTTGTTATCTGATCCAGTGTCTCATTTCCCACTTTACAAATAGCATTCAAACATGATTCAGAAACATAGCGCTGTTATTTCACATTCACAGTCATGGACAGTGCTATTTGTTGCGTATTCCATTTGGACTTCAGAACTGGCAGCAGCCACCGCGGCCGCTGCCCGCAGAGAAGTTCGGGCACCCCCATCGACAAAGACAGCCTCAACCCGACCCGAACGCCCGCTCTACAACCCCTCCTCCTTCGTCTCTTCTTGGGGTTTCCACGACCCCGAAATAAAAATCGGTAATCAAACAGACTGGGTACACACACCAACGGGGGTGGAAAAGTTTGACTATAACTCTCCCAGCTGTTACAGAGTCCTTCCATATACACTCCAATGTTCATCAGGGTAACACAATCGTATGTCAAACCAGCGGTGACACAGTGATTTAAAGGCAAGATTAATGTGACCATAAAAGAGACAAACACAAACAAATAAAAACGACACAAATGTGAAGCAGCGACGGCCATGCCAAACAAAGGCGCCATCTTGAGCTTGAGGTTCACCTCTGAACTAACTATGTGAACTCTGCAACGTAGCTACTACTGTTCCTGGATACCTGAGAAGATACCTGAGAAAACAGACAGCATTTACATGCACACATGCCTGGGTCTTCCTCTCTTCTCTACACCACCCACATTAAATGTGACAACACTGATGTGAACTATTAGGCTTCCGGTCCAAATCTTTAAGAGTTTTTTATAAAGAGTTGCTAATGGCTTTAATGATAAGCTGTTAGTTTGACCCCACCTTGTCAGACAATACGTTAGATGTGACACAATCATGGTATCCATAAATAGTTTGACAGCAATAAAAGTGCATTTCTAATATATCTAAAATTAGCTAAGATAAACTTGACCCTATTGCACACATTCTTAATTATGTGCTTTAAAAGTAGGATTAGAATCAATAACAAATAACAAATACTTAAATTGTGGCCTGAAATGACCTGAAATCATTATATATTAGACACACTGTTACATTGTCTCTTTGTAAAGAACATTCCCACATTTTTATCTACCTTTAGTTGAAGACACAAACAATTTAGCCAATTAATTGGTGATCTGATCCATAGCTGTGGTCAGTTTTTCAGCAGCCAGATATTTTGTATTGGCATGCACATAAATTAAAGTATTGTCTGAATACAATAGTGTATTGATTTCAGGGCAAAGTGATGGCAGATCATTGATATATAGACTAAACAAAAGCGGGCCAAGTATTGATCCTTGTGGTACCCCTGTGCATAAATTAAGAACTGATGAACGATGGTTGTTCACATAAAAAAACTTGAGTTGTACCTGTTAAACATGATTAAATCCATTTGATTGCAGAAGAGGATAAATTAAAAGCAGAGAGTTTGGCAATAAGGACCTGATGGTTGACTGTGTCAAAAGCTTTGAGAAGATCTAAAAACACAGCGCCAACAACACCTCCCTTGTCAACCATTGCTAAAAAGAAAAAGTTAGCTGTTTCTGCAGAGTGAAGGGCCCTGAAGCCAAACTGCATCTGATGAAGAGTGAATGGACTATTATTGAAGAAAGAGACAAGCTGCTCTGATACACATTTTTCAGCAACCTTTGAGACCACAGGTAGAATACTGATTGGGCGGTAGTTAAATATGTTCAGAGGGTCATTTGACTTAAATATAGGTGTTACAATTGCAGTATTCCAGGTAGTTAGAAATATCCCCACAGTGGCGTGTAGAAACTGGAGGCAGAATGCAGGAGGATTCGCTATCCTCGTGGTTTTATTTAATTGACAACAGGTATAATAAATAATAGCACTTGGAGGGTACTGACAGACGTGTAAGGAGCTGCACAACAGATATGTATAATGTCTACTATACTAATTACGCGGTATAGGCGCGATGACAAACATACCGTACGCCTGGCTCTACTTATAAACTGAGATTACCTATGACACTGATAATCACAGGTATTCACGTCCGACAGCCCTTCTCCTACACGCTACAGGGTTGAAACCAAAATCACACACAAAGACGAACACTCAGAGGGAAACATAAATACACAAACATTTAATTGGAGACAGGGATCAGCTGGTGAAGTGAATAATGACTGAAACACAAGACAGGTGTAATAAATACATGGAATGAATCAAAATAGAAGGAGTCCAAGCCTGCCACAGGAGGGAAACAACCATCCTGTGCTCAGTCCCATCACAGATTCATGACAGGTATGCGAGGTGTTCTTTCAGGGATTTAAGCATTTTAGAATCCATTCCATAAATATGTTTTGCTGTTGAGATTTTAAAATAATTAATAATTGCCTGGGTTTTAATTTCAGAGACAGGTTGAATGCTAAAAGAAGGCTTACTTTCATCTATTTTGACAATATCTACAATTGTTAGGAATAAAATATTCATTAACAGCTACAGCTATTTGTGCTGGATCTTGTATTAATTTACCATTCAGGTTCAATGCTAACTGGTTTCTAGGCCTGTGGCTAATTCCCATTACATTCTTAATCTGTTTCCATATCAAGTTTGTATTACCATTTTCCCTCATTAATAATTATTATAAAAAATTGGCTTTGGCCTTTCTGATCACTTTGATTACTTGATTACGTAATGAAGTGAACCTATACCCATCACTATTTATCTTTCTGATCACTTTGATTACTTGATTACGTAAGGAAGTGAACATATACCCATCACTATTTATCTTTCTGATCACTTTGATTACTTGATTGCGTAATGAAGTGAACCTATACCCATCACTATTTATCTTTCTGATCACTTTGATTACTTGATTGCGTAATGAAGTGAACCTATACCCATCACTTTTTATCTTTCTGATCACTTTGATTACTTGATTGCGTAATGAAGTGAACCTATACCCATCACTCTTTATCTTTCTGATCACTTTGATTACTTGATTGCGTAATGAAGTGAACCTATACCCATCACTCTTTATCTTTCTGATCACTTTGATTACTTGATTACGTAATGAAGTGAACCTATACCCATCACTATTTATCTTTCTGATCAGTTTGATTACTTGATTATGTAATGAAGTGAACCTACACCTATCACTATTTATCTTTCTGCTCACTTTGATTACTTGATTACGTAATGAAGTGAACCTATGCCTATCACTATTTATCTTTCGGATCACTTTGATTACTTGATTACGTAATGAAGTTAACGTATACCAATCACTCTTTATCTTTCTGATCACTTTGATTACTTTATTATGTAATGAAGTGAACTATCACTATTTATCTTTCTGATCACTTTGAATACTTGATTACATAATGAAGTGAACCTATACCTATCACTATTTATCTTTCTGATCACTTTGATTACTTGATTACGTAAGGAAGTGAACCTATACCTATCACTATTTATCTTTCTGATCACTTTGATTACTTGATTACGTAATGAAGTGAACCTATACCTATCACTATTTATCTTTCTGATCACTTTGATTACTTGATTACGTAATGAAGTGAACCTATACCTATCACTGTTAATCTTTCTGATCACTTTGTTTACTTGATTACATAATGAAGTGAACCTATACCTATCACTATTTATCTTTCTGCTCACTTTGATTACTTGATTACGTAATGAAGTGAACCTATACCTATCACTATTTATCTTTCTGATCATTTTGATTACTTTATTACGTAATGAAGTGAACCTATACCTATCACTATTTATCTTTCTGATCACTTTGATTACTTGATTACGTAATAAAGTGAACCTATACCTATCACTGTTAATCTTTCTGATCACTTTGATTATGTAATGAAGTGAACCTATACCTATCACTATTTATCTTTCTGATCACTTTGATTACTTGATTGTGTAAGGAAGTAAACCTATACCTATCACTATTTATCTTTCTGATCACTTTGATTACTTGATTACGTAATGAAGTGAACCTATACCTATCACTATTTATCTTTCTGATCACTTTGATTACTTGATTACGTAATGAAGTGAACCTATACATATCACTATTTATCACTTTGATTACTTGATTACGTAATGAAGTGAACCTATACCTATCACTATTTATCTTTCTAATCACTTTGATTACTTGATTACGTAATGAAGTGAACCTATACCTATCACTGTTAATCTTTCTGATCACTTTGATTACGTAATGAAGTGAACCTATACCTATCACTATTTATCTTTCTGCTCACTTTGATTACTTGATTGCGTAAGGAAGTGAACCTATACCTATCACTATTTATCTTTCTAATCACTTTGATTACTTGATTACATAATGAAGTGAACCTATACCTATCACTGTCAATCTTTCTGATCACTTTGATTACTTGATTACGTAATGAAGTGAACCTATAACTATCACTATTTATCCTGGTTTTTAATATTTTTAAAGCAGTGTCTCTTTCTTTCATCAGATTAAATATTTCAGTATTAAGACAAGGGAGTGCATATTTATTTTTCTTTCCTTTTACCTTTCTAGAGAATTCCCTAACTAGACTTTTTATATTGGTATCAAACATCTTGCTGACCTCTTCTATGTTAATCTTGGTAAGTATATTTGTCCATTTAGTCTGCTGTGCTGCCCTTTGAAAATTATCCATTTCATTCTTTGGAATCTTGAGTTGCTCCACAGGTTTATTAGAATGATGAAAAAAAAATGTGTAAGTTTTCTTGACAGTAGTGTCAGATTAGGGTCAGACAGTCCAGTAATAAAATTAAATGTTTCTACAATTTGTTCCGGCTTGTTACTGAATATTAAATCTATCTGTGTCTGAGATGATGTGGTTATTCTAGAAGGACCTTCCAACAATTGAGTAAAATCCAGACTGTCTGTGATCTGCTTAAGGGATTTCCTATTAGTCTTATTTAACCAGTGACAGTTTAGATCACCAAGTAGTATTACCTCAGTTTTAAAATCACATGCTTGAAGTAGCTTTTTAAAAGTGATATAAAATTCTTTATTAGAAGAGGACACTGACAGCTTAAATCTCTGCAATAGCGTTTTGATGCATATTGCACATTTTCTGTTAATCCAATTAACCTGATTTCACTACAGATATATTACTGTGTCCTTCAGTTATTAGAAAGATCAAAATGAAATTGTTGATCCAAACACCCAATTGTTTATAAATGAAAATCATGGAAATTGTCAGGGGTGTCTAAAGTTTTGCACACAACAGTATAGCCTAATAATCTGTTTGAATATTTAGATTACTGTATCCAGTGTGTATGTCTATGAAGTTGTAATCAGGGGTGTAGTGGAGGGTAAACAATGCTTTTCCACCCTTTTTATTTGTGAAATAGTTTTACTCATGTTTTCATTTAGTTAATTATCATCTACCCAATTAATATTTATTTCCCAGCAATTTTTTTTTTAAAGCTTTGTGGCTACTGCATCAGCTACACATGGTAATTGATTTTCGACCCACTTTTTCTATCAAAACTGCCTTAATTCTTCATGACGTCATGGTTCATGTTTTTATTGGCTAGACTGTTCAGGTAAGCCTACATAATGTATGCAGTGTGTTTGTCTATAGTATATGGTTTGTTGTTTATTCGTATGGTTCGCTCAGTGGTTACCCCACCTTAAACAGGATGACGGATAACCAATTCAAAGCTCGTTTTCCGTTGTCTGTTTTATCAACATCGGTGAAATTCACAGAAATTGGCACTTTTCATTCTCCGTTGTTCACTTATGAAATCTAAAAACGAATACTGGAATAGTTAGGCTAGGCACTGGGGTTAGTAGGCAGGGAAAGAGAAAGGGTTGCTCAACAGGGTACGTTTTATTTCACTTCAAGTGCTTGTTGCCAGCTATCAACACAGTCGCAGCAAAAGTGTAGTTTTAGGTCCCAAAACATCTCAACTCATAGCAAGACAAGCTAGCCAGCCTATACAATATGTTAGTAATTAAGCTAGGTAGTCATGTGATTATATCCTTGTTGGAAATCAGAGGAGCAACACTTAATTGTGTGATTTAAACATGTTTTTTGAGAGGAACTGGAGACTGAACAGTTCATGGGACTGTAAACAAGGTAGCTAGGTTATGATGGAAGAGCATCAATCCCTAACTAGCCCCCGGGGGTAACTGCCCCCCTCTCTATTTCACATAATGCCCACAACATGTCACCAAATGTATTCCCCAAGGAGTTGCTGGAGGAGTTTGGGCCCAAGGGGTTGCTGAGGAGCGACGTGGCAGGATAGACTTGTCTGACTTATCTAACCGAAATTCCGGGCAGCAATATCGCAATTTTGCACTGCCACATGCAGGGGGCCCGAGGAATGTCAGAGAACCCGTGGTCGGGCTTGAACCCACGACCATCACGACGTAGACTGCCCTGTAATGCAGCGACTTAGCCCACTACGCCACAAGGACCCCCCCCCAATAACTTTTTTAACCCACTTTTTCCATCAAACCTGCCTTAATTCTTCATGGCATAGATTATGGTTTGTGTTTTTAAGAGAAATAGGGCTGCTAGTCAAGAATCTAACATTAGCGTGGGCAGAGCCTGTTCTGTTGTATGTGGCAACTTCAGTAGGTATGCCTGTTCTTTTAACGCAAATATCTTATCAGCCAATCACATGGCAGCCAGTCAATGCATGTAGACATGGTAAAGACGATCTTGTGAAGTTCAAACCAAGCATCAGAATGTGGAAGAAAGGTGATTTAAATGACTTAGAGCGGGACTTTGAATGTCGTGTGCTGTTGTAGCCCATCTACTTCAAGGTTCAACGTGTTGTGCATTCAAAGATGCTCTTCTGCATGTTTTGGATGTAATGAGTGGTTTTCTGAGTTACTGTTGCCATTACTGTTGCCATAGATAATAATTATTTTCTATATTTTTGCTTTGGGTGTGGCCTTCTGAATGCAACTTTGTCTAAAGACTTGTTTATTTGCAGATAGGTGAAGAAAACAGTTGAGCAAACCACTTCTGTCTGGGTATTGTTTTTCAAACATGTGTACTAGGACCCTGATGATACAGTAATCAAAAAGGTTTGGGAACCACTGGACATAAGGACTTAGTTCATTTTCGGGATGATTTACAGTAATCAATGAAAGCATTAGTTGCACCAGATGTGCTTGTCCGGGGAAAGCCAGAGAAGCCATGGTCAGGCTCAAACCCCTGACTATCATGTCGTAGACTGCAATGCCATGACTTATCCCAATATGCCATGAGGACCTCTGCAACTAGATTTCTGAGATGGCAGCTTGTAAAATGTGCTGGAGTGACTGCCTCAAGCAGTTTCTCAAAAATGCAGGCCTTTAGTGAGGTACTAGTAATCTGTTTATTTCTACAGTATAACTTTACTGATACCTTGTTTATTAATTATAGGGTCACCATATCAGTCAGTCACTGGAGGAATGATAATAAAAAAAAAATCAAACATAGGCTTCTGTTATTGTGGGTCTATTAAGCGTGCTCTGATTGATCGATCGGTTGATAATCATTTCAAATACTCAGATCAGTACTCACTATAAGGTTTATCAAAAGAGTGATCAGATTATGCAAAACCGGCGAGACAATGTTTCTACATGCAGCAAAAGTGGCTTCACTACATTCGGTGGTCTGGCAGTTCTACCAGGTTTCTAAGGAAGATTATAAATTTGCAATATGCAATGTGTGTGTCAAGGGCATATCACGAGAAGGACAACTTAAAAAAAATAACATTTCAACACCACCAACCTCATTAGACATTTGAAAATTAGTCATGTAAAAGTATATAAGCAGTTTTCAAAGCTAGCTAGCACTAAGGCAGAGTGAGAGAGCAGGACGGTTTAGTAGCGCAAGCGCCACTCACTTAGCTGGTTTAGTAGCGCAAGCGCCACTCACTTAGCTGGTTTAGTAGCGCAAGCGCCACTCACTTAGCTGGTTTAGTAGCGCAAGCGCCACTCACTTAGCTGTCGGTAACAGATACCTTTCAACAACATCAACCTGACAGCAAGAAACAAAAAGAAATTTAAACCAAAATAATGTGCCTTGATCACCAACCACTGTGTATTGTGGAAGACGGAGGGTTCCGGTGACTCGTGTCCTACTTGGATCCACGCTAAACTATGCCAGGGTGTAAATATTTCACTGATGTATGCCTTTCACAGTTATTCCAAACAGTGTTTACACATGTCGATTTAAAAAGGAGAACATCACATCAATCAGTTTCACAAGTGATATTTGGAGTTCGAGTGTATGTCCCATGTCCATGTTGAGCCTAACTGTGCAGTTTTTTTATCAAAACATTGAATTACAAACATTTGTTCTTCATTTTCAAGAATTTTCAGGATCACATAACGCAGAGGCTCTGGCTGCCGCATTCAGCAACATGTTTTGGGCATGGGGAATCGCGAAAGGAAAAAGTGCACGTTATTCTAACAGATAATGCCAAGAATATGGTAAAGGCCATTAAAGATGCAGATCTACCCAACCTGGCATGCATGGCTCATACACTCTTACTCACGGTGTCAGAGGGAATTTTGTCACAATGCAGAATCGCTGATATAATAGCTTCTGGAAGACGCAATGTCTGTCATTTCAAACACTCTCAGCTTGTCTAATCCCGACTTAAAGTATTCAAAAACAACTTGGCCAGCCTACTAAGAGGCTACAGTAAGATGTACCTACCAGGTGGAACAGTATGCTTATAGATAGTTTATATGCTATAGAGTCAGCTGAAACAGAAACGTGCCCTTTTTTCTTATGCAGCTGACTATGATGTCCCTTCTACGAGCCAGTGGAAATTGGTGGAAAATATGATTTCTCTACTCGCCCCATTTGAAGAGCTCACGAAGCAGATCGGCTCATCAACTGCATCGGCTGCGGATGAAATGCCATCGATCAGAGCTTTACTCGTCTTCTTGAGAAAACAGTTTTTCATTTGTGTATGCAGTAGGCTGCCTCGCATTTCCTTCAAATTTTGCCAAATTTTTCTTTATAAATACAGCATTTGGAAGAAGAGTTAACAAGATGACTGTATAAAAAAGCAAATTTGAAATTTGGAGTAGGATATGAGGCCAAGACTATGACTAATCAAAGCAAGAGCCAAGTATAACTTTCAAAAAGCATTAAATAATAGAAAATGTCTTATTCTCTTTTTTTCACATGATTTCTCTATCCTGTTACATATTTATTTTTAACTGTAACCCAATTTCCCCCTGGGGGTTTATAAATTATTTCTGATTATGATTAAAAAATTTGTTCATGTTTTGTTTTTCTTGTTATTTAAAAGGTATAAAGACATATATTTCCCCAATGCACTCAGGCCCCAGATACTTGGGCTGCTTTCTGAAGTCTTGGCTTCTGGACTAGAACAGCAGAATGATGAGTGGCTCTGAGCCCCCAGTGAAAGTACCAGGATCTGTCTCCTTTAATGACATGTATGCAGAGATGTTGGATGAAGATAGGGAACATGGTGGCGGTGACATCAGCAGCTCAACATAATCACAGTTGAACTTCTACCTATTGGAGCCTGTTATCCCATGGAGCATTCACACACTTGTTTTTGGCAGGTCAATAAAAGCCGTATTCCCGCTCTTGCAACAGCAGCACAAGCCCAACTCTGTGCACTGTGTAGATTGCAAGAGACTTTTCAGCACAGCAGGGAATATTGTAGATACAGAGAAAATCTACCATTGATGCTCAAGTAGTAAGGTTTGGAAGATAATAGATAGATAAAGATATGGAGGTACAAGTTTGTTTCTGTTTTTTTCTTGCTGTGCACTTTATTGCCCATGGTTCTTTATCTCCTACTTAAATGCAGAGAAAACTTTGAAACAATACATTCACTATATTTTTATGTGGCAGCTTTTATAGTCTAAAGTTAAACTCTGTTTATTCTGTTTTTGTAATGATTTTTTTGGCAGGAAAGTTACATTTGTTGAGTTATAAGAGGCTTTCAATAATCCAACATAGGCTGCTATGTTATTAAGTTGCGTCTCTAAAAAGTGTTTCTAAGAAAGAGAGTGGAATATGTTACATGTTTCCTGCCAATAAATAAACAGTTGTTGTTACTTCATGATATTTTATGATCTCTTAATTGTAATACTTAATATAAATTGTTGTTAAGAATAGTTAAATAGATAATGCTACATGATAAATAGAAGGCTTTAAATAGACCTGTTAATTTGATCGGTACTTTATATAGGCTGATACTGCTGATACTGCTGATACTGCTGATACTGCTGATACTGCTGATACTGCTTCTAGCGATCTGTGCTCGGCCCCAAAAGTCCTGATCGAAGCACTCCTAGTAATGAAATGTACTAAATGTATTATTTTATTGTATCTGTCCCACCAACATATTTAATAGGATTATTTCCCTCTGGAACATATTTTCATAAAAGGTGAACTTTGTTTCAATCAGCCAGCATTGTATTCTGTTCCCCCCTGTGAATAGAGAACAGTTTCTAAATGTACCCAACTCACACTGAATGATTCTCTGAGTGATACCCCCAGACCCCTCTACAGGGGATTGGTTTTTCAAACGTGTCACCTTTTTCACCTCTTGTGAGTTTGCAGGTCTGTGTTTAATATGATAGGTGTTACGCACGCACACTAGCAAACAAGTTGTATTTAACTCTACCATCAGTTGTTTCCCACTAGGGTGAACAAAGAGCTAGACTCTTCAGTTATGACCTCTATCAGAAAGTCAATACAACAAAAAATACTTTACCTCTATCACCAATAGAGGTTAGTGTTAGGGGATTGGGATCTCTGGCCTAGTCTTCAATACAGTATGTGGGAGTAATGGATACTTAACATTAGTTGACAGTAACCAATAAACTTGACCATAGAAGGTCAGTTTTGCAATCAATGAACATTGTACTGTAGTTTAGTGATGAACACAACATAAAATTCAAAATAAATGTTCACAGAATATTGCTCAGCCTGTACCATATTGAGCTAGGTAGGTAGTGTAGCTCTCGGTCGACTTGGTGGAAACAACAACAGAAAGGCGTGTTAGAGTAGGTGGTGACTGGCTAGCTAGCTAAGTAGCTCAACAATGTGAGTTGTCTGAGGCTTTGATGCAGCCAGTCAATCCAGATGTAGCATATTAGCTTTCCATAATGTATCATGTCTTTATTTAAATAATTGAATGAAAGCCATTAAAAATAAACCTAATGGCTCACAGATTGTCTGTAAACTTTTGAGTAGGTGTTATTACTTTTGATTTATTATTTTAACTTTTCTCCCCTCCCAATTCCCACTAACCCTGCCTTGTCAGCCGCTCCGCAACTCCTTGGACAGATCTGAGGGATGGCGAGGGACATGCACATGATTCATCCAACCACACGTCACCAAGCCAACCATTTCTTTTTGCACTGCTTATCTAACACGGAGGCCTTTAGTGAAATAATGCATTGGATGATTATGCTCACCAAATATACTTCGCTAATTTAAATTACAGGCACCCGATCTGCACACAAGGAGTTGGAGAGCGATATAGCAAGGTTGATGAGTCTGCTTATCTATCCCAAATCCCGGGCAGCGCTATGCAAATTTGGGCTGCCTTGTTCTGGAAGTCTGGGGAAAGCCAGACCCATAGTAAGGCTTGAACCACTGACTAAACTCAGTGAGAATTTTGACAGATTTAACCGTTACTGATACAATAAAAAGGCTGATGTTACATTGAACGTCACTGGAAGTGATTCTCTAGCTGATACCAGGCATTGTCATGTGGGGAATGAGGGCATTCTGCTTAGTTTAGTATTGGTTGTAGCCGATTAGCACACAATATCTATGTGTTTGTGTATAAACTTGGATAAACTAAAATAAAACATAATGGCTCACAGAATATTGCTCAATCTGTACCATTTAAATTTACACTAGGTAGGTTGTATAACTCTTGATTGACTTGGTGAGAATTATTGAAGATTTTTCTGTAAGTGTAATCAAAAGGCTTTACTTAGCCAGGGCCCCCTGTGCAGCCTGAACCAGGGCCCCCTGCGCAGCCTGAACCAGGGCCCCCTGCGCAGCCTGAACCAGGGCGCCCTGCTCCGCTGATACCAGGGCCCCCCGCTCCGCTGATTCTATGGCCCCCTGCTCCGCTGATTCTATGGCCCCCTGCTCCGCTGAAACCAGGGCCCCCTGCTCCGCTGACACCAGGGCCCCTTGCCCGGCCTGTCCCAGGGCCACAGTCTCAAAAGACTCTGCCACTGCTGGGATTTGACCGGCTCCCAGTTAAATCTCATCATGCTGCTGTCTTGGGTGGGCTGCCTGGCTGGCGTAGACCTCCGACAGACCCTCCGCCTGGGTGAGTGCTTGGGAGGGTCCTGATTATTGATG
Organism: Umbra pygmaea; assembly: GCA_016801145.1. Taxonomy (NCBI): domain Eukaryota; kingdom Metazoa; phylum Chordata; class Actinopteri; order Esociformes; family Umbridae; genus Umbra; species Umbra pygmaea. The sequence continues at coordinate 15,876 of JACXGM010006729.1, read as the reverse complement.
GGTTTTTCTTCTGGCCCTCCCGCCCTCCCCTTTGGTCTGGCCACCCCGGAGTGGCGGCCTTTGGGGGGGATACTGTAACGCCCAGCCCAGAGTGGGCTGGCGTACAAGAACTAGAAGAGTGGACTCATTAATATATTCAGTACTTCTATGTATTTTGTGTTAGTTATTATTCAATGCATTGCATGGTGGTATTAGTTTGTGTAATATATTCATGTGGTTTTCTGTTAAATATGTGTTAATGTTCCTTTAAGTTCATGTGACACCTCTCTCCAGTTCGGCACTGCTAGGATAGGGTTTAGGTTAGACTGGTATTTTGTAGATCTGATTAGTAACGACATGCAGCCGTGTTCAATTAGCTAGTTTAATATATTTAAGCAAGCCAGACTGGAGAGAGGTGACGATCATTGATTATCTGTAAGTCATGTTGGAAGACTGTTTTGGGAGCTACTAGGATGTTGTGAAAAGTGGGTCCCTGTGAGTTTGGAAGTATTGTGTACATTGACTGTTTATATGTTTAGCTTTCAGTGTTTCGTGTCACTGTAAAGAGCACGTAGGCCATATAAATACTCTGTTGTGCAGGCGTACCCTGCAAACTGCCTCATTATGCTTCCGAACTCTTTATTAAAAACCATCTATCTGCCTGGGTCTCCCTCTCTCCTTCACCCACACAAAACCGTGACATTAACATAATTCTACAGCCACATTTTAGACTTCTATTGGGGTCTAAAGTGTTAAATACTATATATTAAACATTTAATTTACTCTGGAGTATTCCTTCAAAACAGTTTACATAGCTATTTATTATATCTGAAGCTGTTATTCATACCATCTTACAGTATAGATGTTTCTGAAAGTAACCCTCAATTAAAAAAAAAAATGCCAGTAATGTAACGGATTACAGTAAGAATTATTTGTAATCTGATAGCTGTTATCAGATTAATGTAATCAGTTACTCCCCAACCCCCCAAAGTAGTAAGGACTGTTAAACACACAAGGAAGGTTTTTATTTATTTAAAAATATTGGTTGATTCAAACATAGTGATACAAATTTTAAATGAATTCATAGTTGATGTTTGATGAATGTATACATACCAATACTGAGTTGTGTGGTTATCCCACCTAGATAATTAAAAAAATCTTCCTTATTATTATTTGTTTATATATTATATCAAGGGGGTCTTCCTGAGACCAGGTTCATGCTCACATTAAACCACATCAACATACATCTAAACACAAAGTATGTGGAAAAAGGTCACTAATAGTCATTAACTTTAATCAGTCTGGATAAGAGCATCTGCTAAATGACTAAAACGTTATGTAGTTGTAATGAGAAGTGTATGTATTTTCTGATTAATTTGTCATAGACATTCTCATGACAAGCTGACACATAACAAAATGACAGTTAGGGACAACCCCAGGTTTTCACTTTGAAAAACAACAGATTTTAAAAGAATGAGTTACCAATGCAGAACCACTACTCATAACATCCAAAATAGCATGGGGCTCTGGTTCAATATACACACTGGGGGCCAAAGGTTTGGAACAATCCAGGAATGTTCATGTGCTTTGATAAAATTGATACCTTCTTTCACCAAGGTGGTATTACATTGATAAGAAAGTATTGTCAAAACATGATTGGTTGAAAATGAGCTGAAAGTCTTCATTATTAGGACACTGATATAATGGCTGATGAAAAAGTGGAATTTGCCATTGTATGTGAATTAATCATTACTAATCAGTCATTTCCAACAGTGATAGACCGTTGCAACATTGATAATATCTTGGAAATGTAGTCAATTTAATGCTACCTTGGCGCTTGGTGAATGAAGGTATGAATTTATATAAAAAACATGGACAGTTCTTAGTGGTCTAAGCTCACAATTCTGGACCTGTGCCCTAGCGACAGCAGTTCAACAGCAGCTGAGCCACTGTCTCTGCCATTCCTCTCTGTCTCCCACTATATGCTTGTCTCTCTAGCCTATGCTTCCTACTGTTCTGTCATTAAAAATAAATTAAATAATATATAATTTTTTTAAACATAAACAGTTCTGGGTGATTAAAAACAGTGTCCTAGTGATGAAGTCCTTTAGCTCATCTATGCTGTAATTAATGTTTTGACAATAATTTCAATCAACGTAATGACACCTTTGTGAATGAAGGAATCAATTTCTATCAAAACGCATGCCAATTCCTGAAATATTTCAAACTTTTTGCCCCCAATATACTGTGATTAAAAAGGACCAATGTGACATTCAACACCACTGCAATTTGCACTTGATAAAAAATATGAACAATATAGTACAATACAAAGGACCTCGGTCTCTCAAAGTTTTTTTTTTCACCTATCCAGCGGTTACTTTTTCAGAGAAAATATATAAATGTGACAGTGTTATGGAACAAGTATAAGACCACACAGGCACAGAAACATCCAGACATCAAATGTCTCCCCTGAGCACCTCTGTCCTTGTTAGTTCCTTAATAAAACATGGTGATTTAGATTGGCCCAAAGGCATCAATTTAACAAAGGCGTTTTCTAACAAGCCGGTAATAGTGTAGCACGGGGGAGGGTCTGGGTATCTTCAACCATGTCAGAAGTTTTAGTGAAAGCTTTTTTGCAGTTTCATAACCTCTCCCAGATGGGATTTTAGCCCTGAGGGGTTTTCTACAAAGCAAGCTTGAACTCTGGGTTTTCTAAAGCTACCCAGCTTAAGTCTGCTTCACATTCCAGCTCAGGCTTGTAACTGTGAGAGCATGTTGTATGTGGATAGTCAATCTAACCTCTCAAATTGGGAACATAGATATATATGCTCATTACCACATCAAAATTTGTATAAACGTCAATTATGTAGTTCCTCATGCGTGTAGCATACACCAAGCATATACAGGAAGTTGGTAATCAGAAGATCCATGAATGGGGAGTGACTGTATTTGTTGCTGTTAGTGAACACTTGTTACAAATTGGTTACTTGTTCCAAACCAATTGTATTCGGATTTTCCGGTGACCCCCCCCACACCAGACACACATATATATCCGATATATACTGTAGCTTAGCATGACATCCATTTGCTGTCTCTGCAAACATAGTTCCATGGATTGGTAGTGTTCCAAATTCAACCCTGTCTTATGTAATGCACTATGTTTGACCAGAGCCCTATACAGCCCTGGCATCAATCAGCTTGTCAGTAGCACAATGTTTCTGACGCTCAATAAGGGCATCTGTTAAACATTGGCCAGCATGTGGAGGAGTAATTCCTAGAACCACAGCTTCCTAGAGGCCACTTTTTTTCGCAGAACCTCATACAAATGTTCTGACAAGAGCTTTCTAAACTCCCAAACTGGAAGGTACCACATAGCCTCTATGATTGATGCTTCCAACTTGCTTCAATTTATGATGCTTTTGAATAGAGCCAGCAAGGAAAGTCTTTTGTGGCTCTGAGGAGGTAATTAAAGCTTTCTTGACTAACTGTTAGTAGCTAGCTTTTAAATGATCAAAAGCCTATTATCTTTCAAACAATAGGTTGGCATCCAGAAAAACCAGGATAGCACCCGTCTTTTCAGTAATTTCATGATTATTATCCAGATGATAATTATCTATGACATCCAATTATTGTATTAGTTTAAACAAAGGCTACCGGGTGGAACTCCCCCTTTCCGTTCCTTGCTTACACACCTTAACCTTTCCATTCTGTAAGGAAGGAATTTAGAGCGAGAGGTCTCTGGGTCAGTCCAGTTCCCAGGGGGTGGGGGATTCCAGTGACATCTCTTATTCGTCCCACTGTGCCTGCTCAGCCCCCTGCAGGTAAAGCCGACAGAGCGCGGACTGATGCTGTCACAGCCCATTAGCCAGGTGGACCCTGCGCAGGACACACACACACACTCATGCATGCATGCATGCACTCATGAACAGTTGCACACACAAAAACATGTGCACACACCCACACACAAACATGCTAGAAATCCTAATATCTATCAAATCTAACACACAATTTTAAACTGTGTCTGCCCACACTCAAATAAAGCTCTTCAGCAACCATTACTTTACACATCAATAGTCATTATTTCATAAGACAATAGTTTTTTTCCCTTTTGTTCTTTAATTGCAGCTGAAGTGAGGGTGTCAGGTGGATCAGTGGTTAGGGAAAGACGTAGTCGGTTAGGGAAATAGACCCTTTTTTGCCAAATTTTGTTGTGTCCTTGAGCAAGGCATTTTACCCTAAGAAATTTCAGGGGGATGTCCCTGTAATTACTGTAATTCGCTTTGGATAAGAACGTCAGCTAAATGACTAAAATGTAAATCTAAGTGGAAAATGGACACTTTAAAGGGTGTTGGCAAATACATTTTCTTTTTTTAAACTACCCTAGTGAATTACAGGAAACACATGATGTACTTTCAGCACAGTATTTTTAACCTGGGGGCGCATGTTGACACAACACCTCAGTGATTCTGTGAGAGTTACTTTCCTTCAGTGGCTGACTCAGGGCACTTTTAAGGCCCACTTGAGGGGGGGAAATTCCTCTCACAACTGCATTTCTGAGCTTCCGTGCAAGAATTGCACTGAGGGACCTTTCAACCCTTATGCACTGGTCCAACCAGCATATCTGTGTATCACTTTGCACTTCTCATCTTACAACCCCTACCTCCCAGACCAGTTACCCATAACACCAAAACGACCACTTTGCAAGACAATAAACCCCCTCGTCTTCAGTGCTGAAACCAGCTAAATCTGTTTCACCTGCAGCTTGTAAAGGCCAAAGGTACTCTCACATAATCTTTTGGTTAAACATTAGCTTATGGGCTCAATGACACAGTGGTTTCTTGAGAGAAATACTTCACTTGGAAGGTCCAAAATTTAAATGATGTTGGCTGTGATAAAAAAATGTGCATACATTTCTGTCGGAGGAAGAGAAATCGCAGTGGCATAAACCCACACAGTGTGTGCCATGAGCATAAGCTTCCCACAGCGAAAGAGACAGCCGCTCTAAATTCCTAATTTCTTCAGGAGTGGGGCCCACACATCGACACTGTTCCCCTGACAAAGGACCTTCCTGGAAGACTCTGCCGCTTCACTGGAGAATACAGTATGCATTGATGGTAGCCCAGCCTCAACACAACTGGAAATGTCCCCAGGGTGGTTACAACCAAATTTCTGAGAACTTAGGACATTTCCCAGTCCTCAGAAGGTGAAGGGATAAAATTGGCATAGGGGTTAGGTTCAGGGTTAAAATTGGGGTTAGAATGAAGGGTAATTTGAAGGTTAGGAATTTGGATTGGGTTTAGATTTAAGGACAATACAATTTGTTATGGGAAAGGTTTTTGTGCCCATAAAATACACCAAATATAGCAAAAAACCTGAGCCCAAAATCACATGAAAAACATTCTGAGGGAACTATTTTGTAAAATTGAAATATGTGAAATATGAACGTGTGAGAGGGTCAATTATGTTCCTAGGGAACTAAATGAAACACTCGAATAACATTAAATCTTAACATATGAAGATCATGACGTAGCATGTAAATAGCGTAGATTTTGCTAGGGTGAAGGTCAGGAATGGTGGACGGGTGTATAAATCGGCGACTTGCACGCCAGTGTTCGCGATTTCAAATCCAGACCGACACTTTGTGCATGTTTGGTTCTATATTTCTGTGTGATGCAGACAGGCGATTGTCTGATTTTTTTGTAATGTTAACCCTAACCTTAATCCTAACTTTAACCTCAGTAATGTCATATCTAGCCTTAACCGTTAGTAACGTCATGCCTAACTGTCACATCCAGCCCAGGGTGGGCTGGAATGGATATGACTGAGATTGGACTCTTGACATACATATTAGGTTTTTCTGTTTATTGTTCCATGTGGTTATTATCTTATGTGCTGTTGATTTAGTTCTATTGAATGTATATTTGATTCTTATATTGTGTGTAGCGCCTTCCTCTCTTTCACCTGGTACTGAATGGGGACTGAGTCCCTCTATATTACCTAATCACTTTCAGCTGGGTGGCTCATTTCCTATATCAGTCCGGGGGGAGGAGAGGAGGGAGCGGTTCATTGTCACTATTGGATTGTAACCTTGTGTTTGAAGCCAGTACAGGAGCTACAATAGTATTGTGACAAGTAAGTCCCGTTGGTTTGTAGTTTGTGTAATTCTGTATTACTCGTATTTGGCCGTCAGCGTACCGTGCCACTGTAAAGAGCACGTAGGCTAAATATAGAAGATAGATATACACCTCGCTATCGGCATACCCTGCAAACCGGTTGTAAGCATCCTGTACTACAATCTTCAATATCATTAAATGAGCCAACAACCATCTACATGCCTGGGTTTCTCTCTCTCCACAACACACATATGTGACACTAACCTTAACTGTTAGTAACGTCATGCCTAACTTTAACCGTTAGTAACCTGATGCCTAAACTTAACCGTTAGTATTCTCATACCTAACCTTAACTGTGAATGTTGCAATATAATTTTGAACGCTATGGAATGTATGGATTGTGTGGAATGTGTGGAATGTTCTCGCATGAATCGGCTAAACGAAATGTGCAGGGGCAACGTAATGGATGAACGAATATAGCCTAATAGCAAAATGTGCATCTGAAATGTAAACACCCTAAATATGTTGGCATATAACGTAATTCAGGTTTTCAAAATAGTTTCCTGAGAATGTAATTTGAGAGAAATTCGGAGATGTACAATTGAAAAATCTGTGTGGATTCATTTGTACGTGTGTGAGACAGAGAGTTGAATAACTGGATGATGTCCCTTTGTTTGAGTTCGTAATGTCTGTATGTTGTGTGTATTTTGGGTTACATCAGGTACTGTCAGAAAATGTTTTGCTATTTGAGACCAGCTGCTGAGATAAACACACTGCAGGGCTCAAAATGATACAGTGAAATGTGAAAAAATAAAAACTCCATTCTGTATTGGATTTATGGATACATGCTTTATGACTTTAAGCACATTGTTCCGCTTTAAGTATCTATTTGAAAACTGCTAGACTGTGGCTATAATGAGATGCACATGGTCAGCAATGTTGATTAGGTTCGATGTGGCATTTAATAATGCTCAACAGGTATTAAAGGGCCCCTGAAAAAAAATCCCCTGATCATTAAACCATCACCGGTCTGTAATGTTGATAAAAGACTGAATAGATCCCTAAAGTAATGCAGTATACATCACATTCTGACCCATGTGCTTTATCCAATAGAAATCAAGACATCAGACCAGGCAATGGCTTTCAATAAGGGAAATATGTTGGTGTTTTAACTTTGACCAGTAGTTTGACATCAACAATCCACTGCATTTACAGCTCAAAACTACTTTTTTACACACCAATCAATTTCTGTACGCTGGTTATGCTACCAGCTGATTCACATGATGTGTAGCCATTAGCAGTTACTCTTCTCAATCTTGAAGGTATCTAAATGTTAAGCATAGAAACAAACAAATATATCCAAATCATATATAGGTAATTCCATTGTGGGCCTGATTTAATAAAGACATTAAAAAACATTTGAGAAATATTTACTTAATTAGCATTTTACGTTCAGAATTTTGGTGCATTCTAGAACTGGCTTCTAGCCAATCAAAATCAAGTTTTCAAAAATAATATGGTGTGTAGACAATAATCCCATTGAGAATTTATGGTCGATCCTCAAGAGGCGGGTGGACAAACAAAACCCCACAAATTCTGAAAACTCCAAGCATTGATTATGCAAGACTGGTCTGCCATCAGCCAGGATGAGGCCCAGAAGTTATTTGACAGCATGCCAGGGCAGATTGCAGAGGTCATTAAAAAGAAGTGTCAACACTACAAATATTGACTCTGCATGAACTTAATGTAATTGTCAACAAACACCTGTCACTAGGATGTGGAATCCTTGTAAGTACACTTCAGTATACCATAGTAACTACTGACTACTTCTGGATTGAAAGGCATGTCCTGTTTTAGCTGGACTACCTCAAGTCTCAGAGATAGGAAGTGCTGGACCGTGTGATGCCGACAGTGAGAAGATCTGCTTGGTATGCCCACAGTGAAGCCATACACCAAACATTGCTTTGTTCTAAGGATGTGACAGTGTTGATTAGCCATTTTTTTGAGTAACTCTGAACACATACTGGAACATTTTCTAACATTTTAACAGAAGATTCATCCTACCGCTTTTCCTCACACATCAGTGGTGGGTCATTGTCAAAGTATCAGGTGTAGAGATGTTGTGTGACTCCAGGTCGAGCGAGCTGTATCACCATAACTAGTTACTTGAGACCAGTAGGAGAAGGTGCATTACATTTTTTTCCTTGCCCAAATCCTGTCATTGGCTCAGCATTAACATTAGCATTGATGATGAAAAGAAAAACACTACCAATTGACCTTTTATTTGTGTTTGACATTTATTTCTGTGGGGTAGTGGGTATAGCCCCCGGATTGGATGCCCTCCTGAGTGACTAATATGATACTGTCCATTTTTTCCTCGTATACCAGGTCATAATATGCTTCTTTTCCCACCCATGCTGGTGTGCTGTGCCTCCTTCTTTGCTGTCTCCTGTGTTGATTCTGTAATGATTAGCACAGGGTATTGGGAAATAGACTGAATGTGAAAGAGTAAATGAAAACTGAGGTTTATTCAGAACACTTGCTAAATAAATGAGCCTCAATGGGCAAAACTATACTTCCAAACAAGACACAAATACAACAGTTAACAATCTGACGTAGACCTATAGTATGACAATGAACCACAAACCATCTAACAAACACAAGGACTGTATATAACACTGATAACTGAAAAGGTGGATGCAGCTTTGGCTTGTTTGAAGGTGAAACATTGATCTATTGGTTAACAAACATCTTAATACAGTCAGGTGATAAAAAGAGTGGGATAAACTAATACCAGACATAAAACACACACAGGGTAGAAAGTGGGTAGGCCTACTCCAGCTCACCTGAGGGGTTGATCGTTACACTGCACATCCTTCAGGGAGCAATGAATTCTGAGGTACACCAGAGGATTCTTTAACTGATCATCAGTCAAGGAGCTAAAGCTAAGCTGAAAATGGTTATTCCAATGTCCCAAAGCATTCAAGAAAATCTACCAAAGAAATGCTCAGGAGAAAGAAAATTAGTTTTTTTGGTTTGGCCAAGTCAAAGTCCTGACCTTAAAGGATCCTTGCAGACCCCTTGCTAGTCGTGTTTCCAACTTTTCAGATTCTGAAAACAACTTCTCATGCGTGTTGTACTTCGAAAGACGGCCACCGCACATGTCCAAAAATATGGTCGGTGACGTATTTACATCACAGGCCACATATTTGAAAACGAATGGTAGTTTGAGAGGAGTTTATTTTGCTTCCTGATCTTAATTTGTCCCTGAATGTATTTGATTTGTGAAGGCTTTCCTTTCAGGTATAAACACAGCCATGCAGTGAGTTAGAAGCTGTTTCCCAATGTCAAGGAAGGATCCTTCGAAGTAGGATTTTCAAGGATGCTACGTCATCAAAGTCCGTCGAAGTACTGTTCCAATGTCAAGGATCCTCCGAATTTCAACCAAGGACTGAGTCCTTCGTTCGGAGAATTTCCCATAGACGGTCAAGGATGCATATGTGTATCCTTCACGCTCTCATATCACCC
>JACXGM010006728.1:0-32159 GCA_016801145.1 Umbra pygmaea | reverse complement strand
ATCACGTTGGATTTTAAAGTCTTGTGAGCTTGCAAAAGTAGGCTATTGCTAAGTCTAAATGTAACAGTAGCTAGATGAAGTATTGCCAATAGGCTAAAGAGGCTACATTGAACAAAAGCATATAATGAATTCAAAGCGAGATAATTATACCTTATCATCTTTCAGTTTAATTATCATATTGTCTGGTATATTTCGACTTGTAAGGAACGTTTCCAATTCATCTTTTGCCGGCATCCTTTCTAACCAAAGTTGTCGCTTTGTCTGCTTACATGAAAACAAATCTAAAGTTTAGTTTCATGTGCTCACACGAAAATTTCATGTGCTCACACGAAAATGTTTCGTGTGCGCACGCGAAAGTTTCATGTGCGCACGTGAAAGTTTCATGTGCGCACGCGAAAGTTTCATGTGCGCACGCGAAAGTTTCATGTGCGCACGCGAAAGTTTCATGTGCGCACGCGAAAGTTTCATGTGCGCACCCGAAAGTTTCATGTGCGCACCCGAAAGTTTCATGAGCGCACGCGAAAGTTTCATGAGCGCACGCGAAAGTTTCATGTGCGCACCCGAAAGTTTCATGTGCGCACCCGAAAGTTTCATGTGCGCACCCGAATGTTTCATGTGCGCACCCGAAAGTTTCATGTGCGCACCCGAAAGTTTCATGTGCGCACATGAACGTTTTGCGTGCGCACAAGAAACTAAACTGTAAAAAAAAATTCAGCACATCAAGGTTTTGCGTGAGCACATGAAAGTTTCTTGTGAGCACATGAACGTTTTGCGTGAGCACATGAAACTAAACTAAAAAAAAAAATTCTACACACCAAGGTTTCGCGTGAGCACATGAAAGTTTCGCGTGAGCACATGAAAGTTTCACGTGAGCACATGAAACTAAATTTTTAAAAAAATGCAGCACATGAATGTTTCGCGTGAGCACCTGAAAGTTTCGGGTGAGCACATGAAAGTTTCGCGTGAGCACATGAAAGTAGACTTTAGATTTTTTTTGCTCATGTCCCCTTAGGGGCTCCGTACCATTCAGCTAACAAGATACACATTTTTTTTCACAACATTGCGCACCGTTTCTTGGCTAGTTTAAGGTTTTTGGAGAGCAAAGGTAGCATGTCAACATGGTATTAGGTAAATCGCGAATGACTTAAGTGATCTATGCGATATCCACATTTACCACCGGGATCCTTAATGTAGCTAGCATTACACATGATTCTGTGTATTTATTATATATTTAAGCAATACAGATTGCAAATGTAAATGTTCTTATTAAAATATTATAAGTTAGTAAATGTCACACTATTCTAATATAGTTTAGTGGCATATTTTCGAAATGTTTTGTTAAGCGATGTTTATCGCGTTGAATGAAGCGCTATTACTTTGAAGGCGAAACTACGAAAGGCTAGGAATCCCACTGAAGAAGCTGGCTCCCTAAAGAAACTAGCTGTACATCGGAGCGAATTATTGTATGTAATGTGTTGGGCAATGGTCCCATACGGCTCTATTGTATTGGATAATGAAAGCTTTGAATCATATGTTCTTAGCAGTTTACTATCTAATACGTTCCCCACCGGGAAACCATATATATTAAGTAGATTTTTCGAACAGGGATTCGGAAACGGGGCTTGCTCCGTCTGCTCCACGCATCAACTCGGTATTGCAGTACCTCCGGGAATGGTGCACCTACAAGTGTAAAAATGATAAAAGAAAAGTATATTATCCTCCGCAGAAGGAAGCAGACTACATAGCTAGCAACTGGAGGCGAAGTCCTTTTTGTTTGCTTTTAAATTTTCCTGCTATTTTCAGTTATCCTCCCCTGACAAATCTAGCTAGCTACAGTATTGCCAACACTGGCATCTTTGCTATCGGAGTATCGGTGCCAACGCTACTTCAAAAAAATGGGCATCGTCGGTGTTTTGTCATTTTAGAACAGGAAGGTTTCGGTAGTATCGGTTCTCATGACATCCCTAGAAATAACTATTAAACAGTCCTTAATATAAGGTTATTAACAACTATGTTCTATAAAAGCTGTTTCTATAATTGTTTTGTAGACAACTATTTTAATATCTTAGGTCCGTCTAAGCAAGGTAAAAAATACCATCTTGCGCCTTACTAAAGAAATTAGCATGTCTGTTGCACATGTTTTATAGCATACATTTAGGTTTGTTGTGTTAAAATTGTCAATTTGGAATAACATTATTTTTTTTAAACAAAGTTATGGAAATATTAGTTAAGTCTGTTTATCCGATTCATCGATTAATCAAAGAAATAATAGACAGATTAATTGATTATCCAAATAATCGTTAGTTGCAGCCCTAGAGAAGAGAGAGAGATACTGTAGACAGAAAAAAAGAGAGGAGAGAGAGAAGAGAAAGATACTGTAGACAGAAGAGAAGCGAGAGAGTGTGAAACAGTGACAGGGTGGGGGCGGGGTAACAGCTGCTGGGGAATCAATGGAGAAAGCCAGGCAACACAGCGCTAAAACAGAATTAGCGGAATGGAACAAAGGCTCCATCACGTGTCATCCGTGATATTTATCTTCTGCTCGTCAACACAAGGCCTGTAGCCTGGTGCCAGAAACCTCTTCCAGGTCCATGTGCCACAAGTCTGGAGCGCCAGGTGGCCTGGTCAAGAAGGGTTGCTGGATCGAAATCCATGAGCTGACAAAATATGGAACTCTAGTGTCCTGCACTTGAGCATGGCAGTTAACCCTAGTCACTCCAGGGTCAGTGTCAATAATGTCCAATACCCTCCAATAACCCTCCAATAACCCTCCAATAACCCCACACCGAGAAAGTAGTGAGATATGCAATTCACGTGTGCAATCATGGTCAAACGTTCTTAGAATAACACAAGTATTGGTCTCCACAAAGTTTTTGTTTGTCCACACGCCTCTTGAGGATTGACTACAAATTCTCAAAGGGATTAAGGTCTGGGGAGTTCATGGCCATAGACTCAAAATGTTCATGTTTTGTTCCCCGAGCCACTTTTGTTACCAAAAGTTACAATTTTTGCCTTATGGCAAGGTGCTCCATCATGCTGGAAAAGGCATTGGTTGTCACCAAACATTTCTTGGATGGTTGGGAGAAGTTGCTCTCAGAGGATGTGTTGGTACCATTCTTTATTCATTGCTCTGTTCTTAGGCAACATTGTGAGTGAGCCCACTCCCTTGGCTGAGAAACAACCCCACACATGAATGGTCTCAGGATGCTTTACTGTTGGCATGACACAGGACTGATGGTAGAACTCACCTTGTCTTCCCCAGACAAGGTGTTTTCCGGATGGCCCAAACAATTGGAAAGGGGATTCATCAAAGAAAATATCTTTACCCCAGTCCTCAGCAGTCCAATCCCTGTACCTTTTGCAAAATATCAGTCTGTCCCTGAGAAGTGGCTTGTTTGCTGCCCTTTTTGACACAAGGCCTTTTATTCCTTGCCTGTGAAGACCTTTTTGTGCAAAGCAATGATGACGGCACATGTTTCCTTGCAGGGAACAACAATGATTTCTAGCACAACTCTCCTTTTAAAGCTTCCAATCTGTTATTCTAACTCAATCAGCATGACAGAGTGATCGCCAGCCTTGTCCTCGTCAACACTCTCACCTGTGTTAATGAGACAATCACTGACATGATGGCAGCTGGTCTTTTTGTGGCCGGGCTGAAATGCAGTGGAAATGTTTTTTTGGGGGTTTAAGTTCATTTTCACGGCAAAGAGTGACTTTGAAATTCATTGCAATTCATCTGATCAGTCTTTATGAAATTCTGGAGTACATGCAAATTTACATCATCAACACTGAGGCAGCCGACTTTGTAAAAATATGTATGTGTGTCATTCCCAGAACTTTTGACCACGACTGAACAATAATCTGTGCATGTGAAATATAAATCATAAAAATAATAATACTAATTATGATTTTCAGTGGATAAACCAATCGATGTTCACACAACCACATAGACAGTTCTGACATTCAGGGACAATAACATTTAGCAACTGTCTACACATACTGTCGCTAATACAAACCTTACTGACATAGCAACATTCCTGGGTCTACTCCTAAACAGTGTATTGCCTGGTCACAACAGACCGTCATTTGGGACGTATCAATTTGGTACTCATGCCTTCTCAGTTGTGGTGGTCATGAGAAAAGCTTGATGGTTATTTTAATCAAGTCATCCATTATTCACAATGGTTTTGAGTTATGAAACCCATGGGGTGTGATGCAGGGGAAAGGACGCAGCTCTGGTTGAGGAGTGGAGAGGATGAAGGCATAGAACATGGAGAAGAAAGCACAGCAAAAGAGTGAGAAGTAAGAAAAGTGGTGCAAAGCAGAAGGAATGGGCAGAAATACAGGCACCAGGAAACACTGACCGGCATGAATGATGGACCAGAGAGGAGATGAGGCAGAGGAAAACTAAGCCTAGGGGAGGCATGGACTGGGGGGGGGGGTCGGGGAAATAGGGCGACTTGAGGAGTTGTGGGAGAGGAGAGGGGCGCTCAAATCCAATACTCTGGGGCTACATGATCTAATTCATGCTGCTGGAGCCCCGTGGTGTGCTGTGGGACCCTTGGAGGCAGGGGTAAAATCTGATTGGCCTAGATGGGGACTCAATGATTGGGCCACAGAAGATAGGACCCAGGCCCCTAGTGACTGGAACGTAATTGTTAATGGAGGAGAGGAGGGAGATGTGATGAGGTTGTGCGGGGGTGGGCAGAGTCGTGAGGTGTGTGTGAGCGATTCAGAGAGAGATACTCTCACAGTGGAGTCAGAGGGTGGAACAGAGCGGCCCTGCTGGCACTCTACAGGGGATGATGGAAAGCCTGTGTGGGGGCATTACACCTTAATGTAAGAACAGGACAGTGTAAAGAGAGAGAGAGAGAGAGAGAGAAGGAGAGAGAGGGAGGGGGTTGTCCTTAGGGCGAAACCCTGAGCTGCTAAAAGGGCGCTAAATTAAAGTGGTTAACTCAAAATGTGTTAATGACTTCTTTAACCCATCTCCCCTCATCTCGCTCTTCTCTAAAAGCAGTGTTGCTCCCAGAGTCTGTCATCCCTCATTTATGCTCTCAGCTGTAGAGAAAAAGGTTTCCTTGGCTGGTGCCGTCTTCATGCATTCTGAAACGATCATGTTGTTGTCCTCCTGCTGCTAGCTTAGCCAACATTTATTGCTAGCTATTTCTGCTATGTGTTACTATGCTAATTAACGTTGCTAGCTTAACCAACCTTTACTGCTAGCTATTTCTGCTATGTGTTGCTATGCTAGTTAGTGTAGCTAGCTTAACCAATGTTTACTGCTAGCTATTTCTGCTATGTGTTGCTATGCTAGTTAGCGTAGCTAGCATAACCGACGTATACTGCATGCCATTTCTCCTATGTGTTGCTATGCTATTTAGCGTAGCAAAGGTAAATTGGTAGGACAGGTTTGAACACGTCCTATATGCAGCTAAGCTTGCTCACATAGCAAAGGTAAATGAATGACTATGATGGCAAAAAGACAAAGCTGTCAATTGAATAAACTATCCCACATTGTACAAGTGGTCACAAAACTGTCCTGGAGTTATATGACCTATCTTGCTTCAGTAGGTACAAACTAAACAATAATCTGTCACTGATACATTTTGAGACACCGCAAGTTGCACATTTTGTATATGAAGGACAGACTGTTCAACATAAACATTGTTGTCATCTCTGACCATGTCTCTATGGGTTTGTAAAGAAGAGCTGTCCATAAAGTGTACGGAGTGCCATCACAATGTTATAAAACCACTTGCCTTCACACATTTTGACACACAACTATAGAGTAATTATGTTATTGGAGAAGAGCTCTTGAGTCAGAGGAGTTGTGAGTCTGTTTCTGTAGATTGTAGTAAAGGGAGAAAACTACAGGAACCACCATAAAGGCCCTGATTTAGGATGACAGGAAGAGAGAGTGAAAGAGGGAATAGTGTACTCTCACACACACCTACACACATACACACAGCGTCACTAAATGCATTCATTTTTGTTCTGAATATGTGACAGGGGAATATGAATTACACAGGAGTCCAATCTCTTGCCAAGGTATTTATGAAGTGCAGATGCAGATTTAGAGGCTGATGTCCAGGCTTAACTTCAGACAAACAAACGGACGCAACGTTCACAACATTACGGGGGATCAACTGGAAGCAGACTGTTTTGGTTAAGTTGGCTCAGGGGCTGTCCATGTGGTAATGTAAAGGGAACAGCTCAGAGCAACACCGTTTAGAGTACTGGCTGTTACAAAGATGCATGGAAACAAAGGATACTATTGTATTTTGTCTTTCACAGTACTTATTCCAACCAATCTCTTACCAGGATTATTTCAAAGAAAAGAGGCCACCGCTCAACAGAGCTTTGTCTATATTGTGTCATTTGGAATAGGAAACTTGACCGCATGTCCTGACATGATATGTAACACTTCAATAATGGCATGAACCGAAATGTTGAGAGCGATCACAGAAATACATGTTAGTGTGTATCAGAAAGAGGTGGGGGTAGACCCCCTTACCCTCCCTTACGCCCCCCCATCTCTACAGAGTGATGAAGACGGTCTGTTACCCATAAATCCCGACAGAGGCCTGACAGGCGTCCCAATAAAGCAGTTCATTTTCTCTCTGCTCCGAGATTTGGTCCCGAGCCCAGAGGGAGATAACACACTGGAAGCAGGAGAAAACAACATCCGCAAGCGCACACCCGTGTGAAACACACACACACACACACACACGAACACACACGGACACACACGGACACACACGGACACACACATGGACACACACAGAGATTTACTGAAGACTACACAGATTCAGCAGCAAGCACACACCTTTACATCTCTCCCCAGATAAACAACACAAATCTCTCTCAGTCACACACACACACACGGACAGACACTCGGTCGTGCGAGCTCGCTCGTCTCACTAAATGAGCGCGGTGTGATGACTGACTGATGGCTTCTTCTCGGGGCCCGTTTCTGTCTGCAGTAATCATTCCTCCTCTTGTCTCCTGGCTGAAGCTGAGCCTCATAGATGCCTGCCTGATGTTGCTTTTATTGTGTTGAATACAGGAACTGTTCACTCCAGCTAATAGACCCCATGACGCACACACACACACAACTACAAAGGGGTGTACGTGCACACAAGCCCCTCCCATTCCCCAGCCCCAGCTCCATTAGTTTTAATCAACATTCTGTTCCTTTTCAGGATGGAATCTTTCTCCGGTATGTTCCAGTTTACTTCCTCCTCTCAATTACAATTTTTTTTCCTTCAATTTCTTCATTGGCATGACATTTCAACAGTACCGCCGAAGCATGACACTGCATATGAACTAGTAGTTGACAATGCCAAATGAACATATTAAAATGGCTGTAAGGCGGTGGTATAATGTAATTATATAACAGTATAGACAAGTCATTGGCTCGCCAGCTCTCTCGCTCTCTGTCATGTATACCCTCAGTAGAGCTGTAGGCTCTGCTGTAGATCATCTACTGTAGATGATGGGCCAGAAACAGGTCTCAGTGAAGGTGACTGATCACCTCTAATCTAACCTCATCCATCACACTCCTCTGTACACCAATACCACTGATTATACACAACCAGTGTGTGTGCGCGTGCAAGTTAACATTGTCGCCTCATCTTGTGTGTGTGTGTGTGTGTGGAAATGGGGCACCTTTGGAGAATGGTACAAATTGGAGCTGTGCAAAACAAAATTCCATTTTGCTAAATGTCACACTTTTATAATCCTCACTGGATACATCTTGACAATAGCAGAGAACTGACATTACATGTTGAGAGAATAACAAAAACGGAGCAAGACAAAGAGAGACAGACATGCAGACAGGCGACTCTGGATATTGCTTGTGAGAGTCTACCACCTGGTATCTGGGGTCTCCTGCTAAGTAGGAACACAGTGTGTTTGGTTTGCAGTTTAGTTCTTCAATCAAATAAATGAGGACCTCAGAGAAAATCCATTCCCTGTTTTAATGGCCTCATGGGCTTTGAGAAGTCCTCATGAGCGGAGAGCTTTGATGTTGTGTGTGTGTGTGTGTTGGGGGGGGGTTGAGGAAGAGTATGCATGTGTTTGTGTACATATACACAATTTTGTATTCCACTCTGTTAGTCTGACCCTCCAGGGAATGTGTGTGGGTGTCTTTTTGTTGTGTATTCTTCCCCTAACATTTGGAACGGACCCAGAAGACCGTGGGCTCGGAGAAGGACGATGATGACGGCACCCTTGACAAATGACCTCCTTAAATACCGCTCCCCTCTCCCAGTGACAGACAAACCACAGAGCCAGTCTACCTAATATTTTTCTTTCTAATGTAACCTCTTATGGATAGGGCCCAAATTTTTAATGTTTAACACTTCAAACCAAAAACAAAATTCTTCACAGACCTGACAGAAGATGCAAATGCCTGTTTACATTTTGAACCGAAAATGTTTTTTTACATTTGTATAGATGTTAAACTGCTGTAGGAAAATGTAACACTGTCCCGGTACAGCCTGTACTGAAGAGGAGAAATGTATTTATCTACTGAGAGGACCATGTGCAAGTTTAGAGGTGTTTCTAGCAAGTAGAGGTGGCTCAAACTGGTTATAGTGTGTCATTTTGGTCCCTCTAAAATTATAGTAGTACTACTGTAGAAGAACCCGGTTGAATAATTTAGGCCTATTGTTATGCTTCTGGAAACACCCTAATTTGTGTTTTTTAACAGAAGGAAAAAACCTCAAATAACAAATACATGATATTATAGGACCATAAAGTCGAGTGATGGTAATCCTACTCATAAAGCCACAAGGCAGGCGACAGGCTAGTCGGTGTACGGTTGACAATCAATCAAACAAAGTGCATATTGAGCCTGGTAAATATCGGCACTCATTCTGTTCGGTATTCATAAATACCTTGTTTTCATTCTCCTCCCGCTACCTGTGCTTCATGCGTTACGACAGAGAGCCCATTTAACAAGAGCTGATGATGAATGGAAAGGAAGGACAGACAGATGGAGAAGGGGCGGGGTCAATTAGATCCAAGATGGAGGAGCCACATGTGGGGGTAACAAAATTAGCAGTCGCCTGCCTCCACTCGCTCTTCTGCCAATTCTCCACCTGCACAGACCTGCTATCAATTAGAGACAGAGTTGGACGGAGTCAGTATGAGGAGACTCGCTTCAGTAGATGTCTGAGAAGGAGATTGAGACGAGATAAAAAAGGCTTAGAGACAAAGACCCACTCTCCTCTTAGTTAACTTCAATTATTTCCATAAATGGTATGTTTCCATTCTCTATATGGCTACAGTTTGAAACAAAGTCTGATTCAGATATATTTCCTCCTGACTAACTGGTTGTTTTCGACAGATCACCTCTTTTTTTTGGAACAAATCTGATCGGTCAAATGGATTAGGGTTGGAGTGAATTAAGAAAGGTTCTGAATCGGGCCGCCTGTCTAAACGCAGCCTTTGTAGCTCCGCCTGGCGGAGGGGATCTGAGATGTGGCTTTTTGACAGGAGGGCTCATTTCCAAGGCAGAGGCTGTGAGAAGAGCCTACTGTGACTCAGTACAGCTAAACCAGGACCTGATGCTTGTCCCCCAACCAAAACCGCTTAATCCAAACCAGATGTGGGCCAGTGAACAGCGAAGCCTCTACTTGTGGTGACAGTCTCTCGAAACGTGCGCAAATACAAACGCACACAGGCACACATGCCCGTGCGCTTGTACATGCACACATAACCTCCACCGATGCACTAATTAAAGCAATATCAGGGTAAATCAAACCAGCTGGGCCGTCCAGCGACTCACACTGTGTAAACGGACCAATTACCAAATCAGTTTGAAACAACACAGAGTTATAGGCTCTTCAGTCGCCACCCTCTTCCTGGCTGGCCCCTTCCTTATTTCATACACCACTATCGAGGAGCTGTCTGACATCTACAGATGCAAGTTTAGGTAGAAAAAGGCAGGCACAGCAAAGAGAGAAAAAGGAGTGAGAACAAGAAAAGCTCTAGAGAAAGATAGACAGAAAGAACGAGAGAAAGAATTTGAATAAAAGGATGAGGGGCCGAGAAGAGAGAAGAGCCCAGAGCTTACAGGAAGCTGTCCCATTCCAGGGCTGAACACTGAATCAGCAAAACTCTCCACCCACCACCGCCGGCCCAACCTCACCTCTCTCTCACCGCCTCTCGCTCGACCACATCAATAAGCACAATGAGGGGATTAGCCTGGTTCCTTTTGGGTAAACACATCTCTCATATTCACACACCATCCAGGTAGCGATGGCAACAACGCTGTTTTACAGCACCTCTATATACAGCGTGATCCCAAATCAGTTTATTCCAGTTTATTCCTGGAACTCTGCCGTTGTGATACACGTGAAATATAGAAGCCTAATCTGCTTTGGTTGGGCGTGCCCACCCACTGCAATAGCATTCTAAACTCCACACAGGAGAAAAACGCTACACTTACTCAACAGTCAGACTGACCACGCCACCTTGATTTTGAGGGGAGATACAGATGATGTGATGGATGAGTAGATGTTCCATGTAAAAGGGACACTTCCTAGTTATGTGTCTGCAGGTACGTGATTTTTGTCCTTTCTCTGCAATCAATCACAAACTACTATGAAAACAAAGACAAACCTTCTTATTCTGGTTCCTGTACAATAAAATGAATATACGAAAAGCAAGGGACCGTAAAAAAAGCAAAAGTTGTGTGTCCCTTTTGCCGGTCAAAGGAAAAAGTATAATGTTAACACACAGTAACACATCACCCTAGTCCATAGAGTATAGACAAACAGATGTTAACACACAGTAACACATCAACCTAGTCCATAGAGTATAGACAAACCGAGCCAGAGAGGATTAAGGCCGGAGGACACTATACAGATCCCCAGAGTGGAGCCTTAAGTCTCGAATCAGGATAATCTAATCACACACAGAGCCGCTGATTTAGCTTTTAACTTCTGAGACTTAAGTTAGAAAACAAGGAAAAGAAATGGACAATGATCAAGTCTGTATTTTACTATCAAGGTGGAAGAAGCGTCGGTGCTGAGAGTCAAATTGTGGGCGAGAGTCATAAGGACAGAATAAGAGAGATAATGAGAGAGGGTTAGGGGGAGAGAGGGAGAGAGGGAGAGAGGGAGAGAGGGAGAGAGGGAGAGAGGGAGAGGGAGCAGAGCAGCGTGGTGGAAACAGAAGGGAGATCTGTTTATGAAGTGTTACTCACCTGAAGTTCAATGAGCCGTCAGCAATGAATAGGGCTCCTTATACCTGCTTGCTTGTTGTCATAGTAACACTAGAAAGTTGATATCTAGAGATTGTGTTAAGATTTGTGCTTGACTTTAGATTTTAAACACTGTAGAAGAAAGAGCAGGAGAACAGAGAGAAAGTGTGACGTGTTGACACAGGGATTGAACCCTGGGCTACAGGGTTATATGTGACTATGTGTTAATTTTAATGTGAATTGTGGGTTGATAGCTAGGGATGACAGGGAGCGCATTCAACATCCACTTCATTGTGAAAACATCAGATTGTTTCCAGACGAGGCTCTGCGTTACCAGTATGACACAGAGGCTGGGTTACAAAATTACCCTTCAGGGTGAAGTTCCAAAAACAACTAAGACATCACACATTCTACCAGAGGAAACAGAGCACAGAAATGTTAAATTTGGAATCTACTTGTGTGATCAGGAAACAGGTATATACTTCAAGCACATCTTTGGTAAATCAAATTGCTTGAAAATGTATTTAACAATAACAATATTTAGATCACAAATACCACATATTATTTAAAACAAATAATAGAGCACCATGCAACACGTGATGTGGTGGCATTAGATTCGTACCCTTTGAGGTAACTCACTGCCATCGCGACATAATGGTGCTACTATTCACAACATAAGTGTTATTTATAATATATAATTATAAATAACAATATACACGCACCTAAAGGATTATTAGGAACACCCGTTCAATTTCTCATTAATGCAATTATCTACTCAACCAATCACATGGCAGTTGCTTCAATGCATTTAGGGGTGTGGTCCTGGTCAAGACAATCTCCTGAACTCCAAACTGAAAGTCAGAATGGGAAAGAAAGGTGATTTAAGCAATTTTTGAGTGTGGCATGATTGTTGGTGCCAGACGGGCCGGTCTGAGTATTTCCCAATCTGCTCAGTTACTGGGATTTTCATGCACAACCATTTCTAGGGTTAACAAAGAATGGTGTGAAAAGGGAAAAACATCCAGTATGCAGCAGTCCTAAGGGGGAAACTGCCTTGTTGATGCTAGAGGTCAGAGGAGAATGGGCCGACTGCTTCAAGCTGATAGAAGGGCAACTTTGACTGAAATAACCACTCGTTACAACCGAGGTATGCAGCAAAGCATTTGTGAAGCCACAACACACACAACCTTGAGGCGGATGGGCTACAACAGCAGAAGAACCCACCGGGTACCACTCATCTCCACTACAAATAGGAAAAAGAGGCTACAATTTGCAAGAGCATACCAAAATTGGACAGTTGAAGACTGGAAAAATGTTGCCTGGTCTGATGAGTCTCGATTTCTGTTGAGACATTCAGATGGTAGAGTCAGAATTTGGCGTAAACAGAATGAGAACATGGATCCATCATGCCTTGTTACCACTGTGCAGGCTGGTGGTGTAATGGTTTGGGGGATGTTTTATTTGCACACTTTAGGCTTCTTTGTGCCAATTGGGCATCATTTAAATGCCACGGCATACCTGAGCATTGTTTCTGACCATGTCCATCCCTTTATGGCCACCATGTACCCATCCTCTGACGGCTACTTCCAGCAGGATAATGTACCATGTCACAAAGCTCGAATAATTTCAAATTGGTTTCTTGAACATGACAATGAGTTCACTGTATTAAAATGACCCCCACAGTCACCAGATCTCAACCCAATAGAGCATATTTGGGATGTGGTGGAATGGGAGCTTTGGGCCCTGGATGTGCATCCCACAAATCTCTATCAACTGCAAGATGCTATCCTATCAATATGGGCCAACATTTCTAAAGAATGCTTTCAGCACCTTGATGAATCAATGCCATGTAGAATTAAGGCAGTTCTGAAGGCGAAAGGGGGTCAAACACAGTATTAGTATGGTGTTCCTAATAATCCTTTAGGTGAGTGTATATAGGCAATGACCAAGGCACCAAACCCCCTGTAGAAGGAAATTCAGAACCAAACTGCCCACAGGACCAGCATGCATCAGAGCTCACCAGAACAACTTAAATAGAACACAGTATTTGATGGGGAATTCCTGATTCTGTGGAAGGTGAGTTCCTGACGTCAGCTCATGTGTTGCTGATGTCACACTTTTTTCACACCTTTCTAAAGCAAGTTTGTTACTCTGTTACGCATTCCGCCCAAGTGATATTATGAATGATGACAACCAACCAACAACTGCATGGTGGTTGTGCAAGAATGTGAAAAAGTATCCATTATTCTCTGAAATAAACTGTTTTTTAAAAACCAAAACTTTAGTAGAGTGTTTCTATGCCATTTTGTGTTCTGAGGTTTGCTCTTAAAAAATGACAGAGGATTTTCATACTTAATATACAGCTATGGAGAAAATGAAGAGAACACTGCATATTCATCTTAAATCAACTACATTGAAAACCTCTGGAATGTGATCAAGATGAAGATGGATGGTCACAAGCCATCAAACAAAGCCGAGCTGCTTGAGGTTTTGCACCAGGAGTGGCAAAATGTCACCCAACATCAATGTGAACGACTGGTATTCATTCATTCAAGATGGATGATAGCCAATTATTATTATTATACAGTTATTATTATTCAAAAAAGTTCTGACAACACTGCATCTTTTTTGTTATTTTTAAACCAGTTGTCATTTTCTGCAAATAAATGCTCTGAATGACAATATTTTTCTTTGGAATTCGGGATAAATTTTGTCAGCAGTTTGTGGAATAAAACTTCTTTTTTATTTTCGCGAAAACCCATCAAAAGAAGACACTGATAATTTTGCAGTGGTTTCTGAATTTATTGCACTTGGCCACTTTAAAATGTGCACCTGTGAACACAGCCCAGGGCTAAGGTACAGCGTGATCATGCCTAAATGAAATAGTATTTGATATGAGCCCTTTTCAACAATACAGAGGTAAACACCAGAGTAAAAAAATAACAGAGGGATTGAAGTAGATAATAAAAATGAATACAAAAGATAAAAAGTTGGCACAACAACAAATATGTACACACAGAGCACACAGATAATATATTAAGGTAGTATCAGATGTAGTTTAGGTATATGTACTCTCTAGGTGGGCATAACTTAAAGAGGCACAAGGAATGTTAATAAACAGTAGCAGGAGCAATACATTAATATTATTATTATTAATAATAATCAGATGAAAAGGTTGGCTAATAAAAAAGACCATGTAGAGCATGGGATAGCCAGTAAGATATAATTTCACAGTCATGTTGAACAGACCTTTGGTTTATCCAGTGTGTGTGTGCGTGCACATGTGCGTGCGTGTGTAGGAGCAGTGTGGTGCCAGCGGGTTCCCTGGACA
This sequence comes from Umbra pygmaea, assembly GCA_016801145.1. NCBI lineage: Eukaryota > Metazoa > Chordata > Actinopteri > Esociformes > Umbridae > Umbra > Umbra pygmaea. The sequence continues at coordinate 17,613 of JACXGM010006728.1, read as the reverse complement.
GCCCTGTTCCCCTCCCCACTGGCCCCAAATAATCTCAGCACAGCAGAGCTCTTTCTTAGGCCGGCTCAATGGCGGGGCTCCATTGTGGGCTGGTGAAAAAGCGCATTAGCTGTTAAAAAGGGGTTCCCAACCCCTGACAAGCAGCACAGGACCTGTTGCATGATCATTCAATCACACTCCTCCGACCTCTTCAACCGCTCTCTCCTCCCCTCTCCTTGGGTAACTGGGCCACAAAAACAGGCTATCGCACTGGGTGAAGATCCAATGATATGGAACTGCATTCTTGAATCTTTTATAGCTGCATGAATCACACATCCGTGTGGGCGCCTAGAATGTGTGCGCGTTCCATCACTTTACCCTTGTGTTGACTCATACACACTTTGAAGAAGGCTGAATAAAGAGACTTCCTCCGACATCAGAGATGTAGATTTCTGTTTACTCATCTGCCGCATTGCTGCTAGCAACAGGACACTGTTTTTGAAGTTGTTATGGTCTAACTAGCTTAAAGCACTGCTTAAAATGTACTGCGTGTGTGAATTACAGTGCGCGCGCGCGTGTGTGTGTGTGTGTGTGTGTGTGTATGTGTGTGTGTGTGTGTGTGTGTGTGTGTGTGGCTCTGAAAATGGAGCCATCCACCAGAATTTCAGAAGACAGCTCTTTGAAAAGGAGGGCCCTCATTTGCATAAGCGGACGCAAAAAAGAAGACCTGCAGAAAAGAGCTGGAAAAGGCTATGGGGGGGGGGTAAATAGGAGAGCAAGTGGGCGACGCTTGCCACGCCAGTGGATTGGGGGATAAAGCTCCAGCAAGGATCAAGAATTCCAGCCTGAGAAGGAGATCCTGCAGCCTGGTTCTCTCACAGCTCAAAGAGGTGATGTTGAGTCAGGAAGTGGAATAACGGGTGGTAGTGACAGCGCCCTGTCGGCGTAGCTGCTGGTGGTTGGCGGCGCTCACCAACAACACTGGCTGCTGCCAACGTCGGCCTGTACACCCCCCCGAGCTTCTGCTGCTTCTGTGTACGAGCGGGGGGGTTGCCTGATTCTCTGGCTCCTTCAAGCCCTTCTCTCACCCTCTTTGGCTTTCAATGCCTCCATCTTTCTAGGGCTTTGTTGGTCTCTCCGTTCCTCTCTCCCTGTCCTCTGAGCTCCAGAGGGGCTTTGCTCAGCCTTCTGATAAAAGAACAGCCTCTCCACGCTCGCCGAAGGCAAAAGGAACCTTGGAGCTTCATCATGGTTTACCAGTGACCTGCCGGATGCTGGGGCTAACTGCTCAGTGGACATTCATAAAGACGAAAGCCAGACTGGTCAGAGATCCAGCACAGGAAGGAAAGCAGATGGGTTTGTATTTACCTCATATGGATTTATTTTATTTGGTATTGTAACTATATTAATATTTACAACTTCCCATCAGCAGTCATAGGATGCATTTAGACAGGCATGGGATAAAAGATTTGAATTGGGCTGCCTGTGTGAACAAGGCCATGTTTTCTGCAACGGAACATATGGACTACACAAAGCGGGCTGTAAGTGCAGTTCATATAATATGGATTGAATACTAATTCTAATTTAGGCATTTCTAAATAAAAATTTTTTTTACATGGGTCAACTCAAAGCATATCTACACTTGCAGTTAATTACCAAATGTTAATTAGTCATTATGGCTGAATGACTGAATGAGAGAGAGAGAGCTTGGAGAAAAATGTGTTTTACATGGCATGTTTAATAAGCATGCATCCTCTAAATCAAAGTATTGGCAGTGCTCAAATGTGTTTCCAATAATGACCTGATCTCCTGAGAGGTCTGTGTGTGTGTGTGTGTGTGTGTGTGTGTGTGTGTGTGTGTGTGTGTGTGTGTGTGTGTGTGTGTGTGTGTGTGTGTGTGTGTGTGTGTGTGTGTGTGTGTGTGTGTGTGTGTGCGTGTGTGTGTGTGGTGCACAGGGTGGGAAATTAACTTTTTTTTCCACCAGTAATTTTACCAGCCACTTTTTCCCAATTCAAATACATAAAAAATATTCTATATTTTTTCAATACATTAAATTCATTGTGAATACATGTCTTTTAATTATAGGTAAATAACTAAAGGGAGATTTAGTGAAGACAAGTCTGAGGTGAATCATTTTCAGATGATTGACAAATTGTGCTAATCTGTGTGCTAATTGTATGTCCTACTACTACTACTACTACTACTACTACTACTACTACTACTACTACTACTACTACTACTACTACTACTACTACTACTACTACTACTACTACTACTACTACTACACTCAGCTACTTTTAGATCACTCATCCAACAGTAGACAGTTTCACCTTTGAGAGGTGTAAAATTTTGCTATTGTAAAACCTGACCTATGCCACAATATTTGACATTTGTAAATTAATTTTCTAATAATCTGTTTGGAAAACATCTGGGATTACTAAGAAAATAATCCAAGCATTGGTTAAATGATATACATTTACATTTTAGTCATTTAGCAGACACTCTTATCCAGAGTAGGGGCATTTACCTGGAGCAACTTAGGATGAAGTGCCTGCCTTATTGCCCAAAGACACAACAACATTTGACACAGCAGAGAATCTAACCAGCAACCTTTCGACTACTAGTCTGACTCCCTAACCACTGAGCCATCTGACCCCCAATTATCGCCCATCAAAGCTGCAAGTAAGATACTTGAATTAGAATCCGTTGTTAATAAACTAAGTTACACTTGAGAAGTTGGACATTGTGCGTTTAAATGTCTCTGGTTAAATGAGGGCGTTTATATCAATCCAATCATAATCGCAGACTAAACGAGTGATTTGAGTGACAGCAGAATCATCCAATGAGCCTTTAGCATTCTGCGCTTTCTCTGATCACGGAAAATAACATAAAATCGTATCATAACCACATCAACTTCCACATATCTGTAATTATACAAGTTTTGTCTAGCCTACTCGGGCTTAATACTGAGAACTAACTAGATTTGTTTTTCTTCTGTACCACACAATGTTAATGGTACCGCAGCGCAAGGCTGCAGTTCTCACAGATTAGCTCCGCTAAAACCAATCAAATATGCACCTCGACAGAAGTGTGTCTATCTTTTTGTTAATGAGAAAGCTTCCACGTTTTTGTCAAACGCATCATCTCCAATCTGAAACAAGTACTGCTTAAAGTAGCCCAACAAAAAAACAAACAAAACTATTACGTTGGAGTTGGACAATTCACTCGCCAGAGTGGCTGGTAGACTAGGAAAAGTTACCTGCCAATGTGAATAAGTACCCAAATGTTGGCAGGTGGCGGGTGTTAGTTTCCTACTCTGGTGGTGCAATGCCAAAGTCTAGCATCGCCCTTGCCATTCCAGTCTCTGCAGGCTTTGCCTCCAGTGTACTGTATATTGACTGGCTGCAAAGCTATTCGCTGTTTGTTTGTCCACTTTCTGTTTACCTACAAACTAAAAGGTGATTGACAACTTGAGCCAACGGGAGGAGAGGAGGAATGAGATGGAGACCCCTACATTTTCCTCTTCATCGTGTGCCCCCCTGTCTGCCCACCCACAAGGCATCCTGGCCTGTCTCTGAGACGTCCCCCGAGTGCCACGGCAGGCACACACACCACCTGTCTGACCAGACCGCAGCACTCACCACACACACAAGGCATTCCATTTCAGGCTGTTTAAAACACTACTGAGTTTGCCAACATTGACACTCACACGATCATACTCTCAACAAGGCTCGTAATGTTTCCCGTCTCTGAAATTACAGTGTGGCCCCCGCCCCTGAAAGCCTTCATAAATCCCAATGGGACACTTGTAAAGTCCAAAACTACAGCGCAGCATACATGGGTAGCCCAAAGGCTGGAATTTCACAGCAGGCATTGCTGGTAGTAGGAACAGCGAAGAAACTTTGCATCTACTCTAATTAAATCTGCAGGCATCTGATGATCAGTGACCAGTTAATGATCTGACTTCTGCCTTGCCTAGCTTTATGCTAATAGCAACACTAATACCCAAGCTAGCACATTGGCTATGTTGAGCTCATGCACAGAAACGTGTCATCGGTTCGAACAGTTGTCAGGCTATGTAGCAGTGAAATTGAACAGCAATAAATTTGCCAATAATTAAGTGCTTTTCACTTTCAGACTTCTAGGGGTAATAACAAGGCTGGCTGATGACGTCACTGCCCCGAAAACTTGGTTGTGCATTTGGATTTCAGTAAAGTAAAAAAAAAAAGAGAAAGGGTATTTTTCACTACTCCTATTTAGTTGTAAAACCCAAAACCCCAGATGGCCGAGTCTGCTTCACAAGCGTTCACGGAAAGTCGGATAATGTTGGGCCCGTGGGTTTAGAAATTCTGTGACACAACTTAGGAAGTTAAGTTCCACCACCCTGGGCCGGGCTGTATGGCTTAGCCGAGCATGGCCGTGTTAAACCTTCTGCTCTGTTTGGCTTAAATAATGGGTCTGAGGGGAATGAACTAGACAAAAGCTTAGTGTAAAACAGCCACGCCACTACTCTCTGACCGCTCAACCGATAGCACCTGGAAGACTGACGGGTATTGCCTGGTGGGGTTCTGTGGGGGGAAACCTGGGTTCAAGTAGTTCTTAAAATCAAACCCTTTCTTTCTCCAGCCGCAGACTGAACAGCCAGAAGAGCTAGTTTTGCAGATTTGGGACTATTTCCCTGGTTTCCATGGATAGGAAGTATGTTTCAATTAGGATTTCAGTGAGTCTTTTAACTGTCATCTGCCACAAGGTAATCTCTGAACCACAGAACTAAATCCTGCATATTTTGGTTACTTCTGGGTTTTGCTATAAGGCTGCCTGCCTTGATTATCCAAAAAAGGACAATGAAAACCCAAGCTAAACCATTTCTCATTGGCTGCATTCCATACCGTTGTTTATGCACCACTTTTGCCAAATAGCGATTCAACAAAATAATCATGGATGACAACAAAAAGTGTCTATATAATACACAGGGTATATAACAGAGTGTCCTTTCTCTCTGTTTCCCTCTTCTACCTGTCTACTGCATCTCCATCCTACTGTCCTTTCATTCAAACAACACAAGAATTCTCACACATATATTATATTTACAGAAAACATATTTGAATAACCATACATTTCACTCTGAGCTGAGATTTTCACGTGATTTGTGACCACGTTGAAATCGATGCTGGCAAAGTTGTGGAGTTAGGTTTGATTGGTCCATGTCTGCACTGTGCCATCGTCTAGCGAAGTCATTCCTTAAGTAAAGGACTTGGTTTGTCCTGAAACATACAAATCCAAGTAAAAAAATTACATTTCTAGACAACAGCTCTTCAAACTAAACAACTAAATTGGCAACCAAGCATGCACCTCTGCTATTGCTAGTGGTAACAGAATGTCCACTATATTTCTGGCCAAAGATAATTATCAAATCCAAAAGATACAAATCGCTTCCCTAAAATGTCTGCCAGCGCTGTGTGTTTAGCCTGCGTTTGGAACACAGTCGTTCTGAAATCGATAAACACACAGGAGTGTTTGGTTCTTCTCCAACATTCTGACATTCTGGAAATCCTGACATTCTAAGCTCCAAACAAACTGTCTCTCGGTTTTCCTTTTTATTGTTGTGAGGTGGATTGAGTGACCGCAGCCTAAATGAGAGAGAAACAGGGAGAGCCAGAGAGAGAGAGCGTGCAAAACAAGAGTGCAAGTGTAAAAATGGAGCGTATGGGAAGAGGGCGTGTGTGTGTGTGTGTGTTTGTGTGAGTGAGTGCACATGGTCGATCTCCTTGGCTCTCCAATGTTTACTTACAGGAAATGTTTGTCTTGCGAAAAAGGAAGGAACCTCTCCGTGCATCTGACAGACACACACACACACAACACATTTCACTCTCACACACACATGCACGCACACAGGGATATTCCACATTGAACTCACACACCCAACTCTGATGTGGAATAAGACAACAAGCACAGCACCCCCCCCCCAGTCTTTCAGGGGGTCAGTAGGAGGAAGAGGAAGAGGAAAGGCCTCGCTGCTAATCGTAATTCCCCTCGTGGCTGATACCAGACCAGGGTGCTAATAGGACCAGAGGGAACGTCAATGTGCTAACCCCACACCAACATGACCTGGCTGGACAGAGACCCCCCCTTAACAACCTGTAGGCAGGTCCAGGTGGATAGATAAGGTTGGTTTTCATGGCATGTCTACTAAATGTGAAGTTGATTACCCGGTTCTCCTACTCTCTGTGACCTAGGCAGTTGTGTGTGATTTTGAGGGAATAATCTAAAGAAGATGAGAGTTAAGCTCACTCCCACACATACACAACCCAGCACACAAAACTTACTCTCTCTTTAGGCAAAATGTTTTGAGGCAGATCTAACAACAAGAGGGTGGTAACATTGTGTTAATCTCATTCCAATCCCTGCCAGATGCCTCCAGGAGAGACAGATGCCCATCTGTACATCTGACAGAATGGCACCACAACAAAGATTGTCTCCCAGCTAACAAAGATGCTACCCTGAGCACTGAGCAGCGGAGTCAATCGAAAGCTCACTGGAATCCCGCTCACCTCTTCGTTGCTCCAAAATGAAAATGATGCCAGCCAGAAAACATTTTTTAAAATTTCAACCAAAATTCCAGTACCAGAATTTTGAAGTTTACATGTGCTTGCTCAAAACAATGCAAGAGGCCAATGGATACCTTGAGTACCAAGCTTGTTCCTGCTGGATATGACATGCCAACAACAAAGGAGTTTGTTGTACCAGAAACAGGGTAATATCCGGTACATGTAAGCCAGTAAACATTTCAGACAATACAAATTGCATGTGCCTTAGGGCAGGGCTTCTCAAAACTTTCCCTGGGGACCTCCAGCTGTACCATGTGTTTGGTATATTTCAGAGCTAGCACAACTTGATACAACATATCAACACATCATTAGATCTTAATTAGGCTAAATAATATGAAACAAGTTCAGTGCTATCACATATTCTCACAATCCTGGAGGATAGGTTTGAGAAAGCCATAGGAAGCACTAGTAACACACCAGCTTTAAAAGAGCAAAGGCATTATGGGTACTCACTAGCTGGTGAGGGCGTGCTGTAGCCACTGAGGGGTAGGCCAGGGGGGGAGAGCCCCCCCAGCATGTGGGGGAAGAAGTACGAATAGTGGGGCATGGGGAAGCCGTTGAGGTGGGGGCCCGGGACATGGTTGCCCTTTCCAGCCATTCTGGTTCAATCCACCCCCACTGACCGTGACACCCAACACAAAAACACTGTGGCAATATGGGTCCGGAACAGAGTCAGACTGGGTTATGGTCCAGTTTAAACGCCCATACAGGCGAAGTGCAGTATTCCAGTTGCAACTTTGATAACAGCCATCCGAATTAGAAAACCGTAGATGTGGTATTCCTCCCCCAAAAGTCTGTCCGTTATTTCCTTTCAGTAATGTATAGGAAAGGTGCAGGATGGTGGGGATGGTGGTTACGAAGCTTCACAGGGGGGTCGTAACTAGTCTCCCACTGTGGAGTGGGTTCCAGAGACGGGAATGTGAATAGACATGGTCCCTGTACAACAGTCCTCTCTGGTGAAGCTGAAATCCTTCAGAGCTGCTCCTTTTCAAAGTACATCAATGTTTACCTAGAGAGAGAAAGACAGAATTAAATTTGAAATCCTCTTTGGGACAATATAAATAACACATTGAAGACCATTCCAGCATTCGCATACTGCTGCTAAAAAAGTGATTGTTAGAAGGTCAACTACAGCAGAGATAAATTGTTCATTATTTTAAAATGACACAATGTTTTCCCTCTTTATTTACCATCTTGGGAAAAACAAAGCATCTCTTTGAGGCTAATTGCTGGCAAAGACTCATCTGAAATAACCTTGTCTGTGAACGAGATTACATCTGATATGGTAAAAAAACACCAGTTTCTGCTTAATTATCGTATGGAGCATTTAAAAGCCATGAACAGCATGCTTGGGTATGTGATATCTCTAGCATAAACACTCATTATCAAGGCTGGAGTGAAATTACTGGGGGAAGGTCACTGAGACATCGATGAAAACATGAAACGAAATAAAACTTGACTAATTATGAGTGTTTTTTTGCCCTAGAAGTCTTTCCTGTAGTTATATTAAACACATGGGGTTTCTATGGAAGGCCAGGACGTGCAAGATTGATAAATACGTACTGTACACACACACACGCACACTCACACAAGTACAAATACACACGTACACACCTGTTTTATTATTGTACATGTTATTGTACTGGATTGTTATTTTTTGGTTCAGGTTAAGGTTTCAGTTTTGTACATCGTGTTTTTCAAAATGACATATATTGCTTTTTCATTTTGAAATGTAAGTCCACAACAATGCCCAATTTAACACCCACCACTGTGACCTATATGCACTAGTGGGCTGGCCCTCATTACACACTCGTTGCCTGACCCACTGGTATCAACAAATTTACAAATCAATCCTAAGAAAACCCCCCCCTTACCTGAACACACTCCTCACCATTGCCTCACCCTCCCGTAACCTGCGCTCATCCAGGTATATCTCCCTGATCACACCAAAAGCCCACACCTCCTTTGGTCGAAATTACTTCCAGTTCGCCGCAGCTAATGATTGGAACGAGCTACAGAAGACTCTGAAACTCGTGACCACTGTCCCCCTCACTTTCTTTAAATCACGATTATCAGAGCTTCTGTCTAACCATTGCACCTGCTGACCCCCCCACTCACATGTATACTACCTCTCCCTATCTGATCCATTACCTTAGCATTTGCCCAATAAGCACCATTGTATATACTGTCTTGAACAGTATTTTATTTTCAATTTGTTATTTATTCAACTGTTATTTGCACTGTTACCATTTGCACAATTCATTCTAGTGTTAATTTATTACATTGTATTTGCCTGCCACTCTGTATACTAATTTGATTTACTTACATCTACCTCTTTCAATTTTGACTGTATTTTTTATCTTTCTTCCTTACTCTACCATTCGTGTAACTCTTGTGTACTTGTATTCATGTGTAACTATGTCTGTACTTAAACCTTTTAGCTTTATCTTGGCTGTTTTAAATGAGAAATTGTTCTCAACGTGCCCACCTGGTTAAATAAAGGTTAAATAAAATAAAAATAAATAAAAAAATGCTTAAAACAAAACAAGACACCACCTTTGAGTTCTGGGGAAAAAAAGTATAATCTGAAAGAGTGCACTAGAAATAGTTTGGTTAGCAGAGATTCTGTGTTGCACAGTTGACTACAATGTTTGCTACATGAATTGCTAACTTAATAAATATTTAGCCGTGCATACAGAATATGAATTTAGGTGTAATACTACAACTAGGAAATGAAGAACACAAGTTTCATGTCATTGTACATTTGTGTGCATCTCACTTTATTGTAGTTTATTTACATAAAAGGTCAGCATAGGGCACTATGTAGCTACATCTAACCAGGCCCGTCGCGACAAGGCAAGCCAACCAAGCAATTGCTTGTGGCCCCAAGCTGGTCTGGGGCCCCAAGACAACGACTGGTTAAGAATAAAATGCAACGACAAACTGTGTGAGCGCCCCTTTGATAGTCAATGCAGTACCTCAAGGGGCCCCTCTCGTGCTCTCTGCTGCCGGCAAAATACAAAACCTTCTCAGTCGGCACTCGGCAGTCATCATGAAGCGAAATTATTATACCTGTAACCTGTCTGAGGGCAAATGCTGCTTGTAACGAACAGTTAGTGCAACTTTCTTTCGAACGGATGGTTACATACTATGTTTTTAACGGGAGTGGGAAGACGCAGATCTGTTCCAGAATCACGGTTTATCGTATTTAATGACATGACATTGCTATAGCTTTGTAATATGTTTTGATGAAATTGGCATAGCGTTAGGATGCAATACTAACTATTCCACCGTGATAATCTATTTACAAAATGGGGGTTAGGAAAACCACACAATAAATTCTGTGCATCAAACATTAGCTTGGGATGTTTTTAAGCATTAGTAACCCTTAACATAGTGTTAGGAATATCTGGTTCGTCTATCTATGTAATGTTTATAGATGTTTTAAAAATGGTTTCTTAAAGGTTTTACACATTTTTTAATCATTACCTGATACGTAATATATTACATGATAGATACAATGTGTGTTACAATAAACTTTTAATTTACAGCACTACTTATAATTAGTAAACGTTTAATTATACACAAGTATTTGCACTTTAAACATTTTTTATGTGCAGTTTATGCACTGTAAACCTTTTTTTATTTATATAAAGTGTGGGTGAACTTAAACTTTATGGCTATGCTGTGGTTCCTGTAGGTTTTGCGTCCAGGGTGGGGGGTTGGGGGGCCTCCATGTCCATTTTGCTTGGGGCCCCCAAATTCCTTCAAACGGCCCTGCATCTAACAGAAGACTTATCATTAGCATAATCGTAGAAAACAAACATGCAGCCATCAGCTATTCAAAACGTTTCCATTTTAAAAAAGTGTATTAAACCACTGTAAAAGTTTGAGGAGAGGATTTTCTTTGAAAGAGTAGTGAGTGAAGCTACAATAAATCTCTACACCTGCTCAGAACATAAAACAAAACACAGACACACTCTTTTTGAACAAAGGTACACTGCAACATATCTAGCTAGAGCCTCTGTACAATTCATAGGGACAGTTTAATCACATTTGTATGACTTGATATTTTGAGCGTAATGACCACGTTATGAGTCAAGGGTGGTATCTCACACAGAGCCACATTGTGAGAAACCTTGACAGCGTGTTCAAACAACACCTCCGCATTGGCTTTCATAGTGAAAAAGGAAGGGTGGTGTTTGGTTAAAAAAGGATCACTCAACGCAGGGTTTCCACACATGAATCACTCATAGTGTGTGCATGTGTCTCAGTTTGCTTGTGTATAGTAACAAATGGCGACCCAGGCCAAGTTAAGACCTTGGGCTGCTACTTAATAGTAAGAAAGACCTGGGGTTAAATTATGGTTTCTTTGTTCTTTCAGCTCTAGGCTTCTGGCCGTCCCACCCCTTCGGGAAGTCAGCTCCCATTCTACACAGTCAAAATTCCTGGCACCTTAACGATCAAACCAGCTTCCACTGGAGGCTAGAACAGCAGAGTCTCTACCCATCTTCAGGAAACATCTGAAAACCTTCCTCTTCGATTAGTAACTAAATAAGTTCCACATCCAAAACCTCTTGTCTTTTTAAATATGTTTTTGTTTATTATGACCCTCTTTTCAGGACTGACTTTTGCCATTTCACAGCTTCAAATATTGAATGTGCTTACTACTGAGTTGTGGTTGTTTCACCTAGTTCCTCTAAAATGTATGCACTCACTGCAAACCGCTCTGGATAAGAGCGTCTGCTAAATAACAAAAATGTACATTTTAATATTAAGCTTACATTTAGGTCTGACTAAGACAAAAGCCAAAGTATGACATTGGACTGCTCTGTTTGAAATCCGTTGGAATCCAAGCAAAATCCAATTGCCAAATGCTTTTACTGTGTAATGACAAACAAAAATAGACACAAATGTTGAGGTAAACAGCCCTGGTGTTTCTGTCTCTACGTCAGACTGGGAGCACATCTTCATAGGATCTGTCCTTCTATGAACAGTCTTATTTTTATTGATCGGGACATAGTGCTGTTCAATCACCCTGCTATATGAGTGTCCAGAAAGGCACGAATACCACACTTAACACAGATAGATGCACAAACAGATTTACCCGAATCCCAAACACTTTTTCTAGTAAAACAGTATGGTACTGCATGAAGGTTGTTTGCATTAGCTAAAGAACTTTAACGACATTGTTAAATGCCTAAGGATGCTAATTGCACAAACAAACTCCTGTACAGCCACTTTAGTAAAGCTTCCCTATATTCCTACCACCTGTTTAACTGTCACAAATTAATACCACAACTGAGCCATTTGCAACGAACTGGGATGGCCGTTTTGAAACATGAGCTAATTGCCCTCACAACACAAATAAGGATATGGAAAACCACAGCATTGTGTAGTTAGCATATTTAAATACGGTAGCTGTAGGTTGTTTATTAACAAGGTGCTAACCTGTTAAATTGGTTAATGTAAATGCCAACTGCTATGTATTTTATCCCCAAACCCTCTGGTCTGTATTTCGCCTAATCCAGCAATTTTTTTACCATAAGCTACGACCATTCAACAGAAAACATTGAGATTGTTCACATCTAACTGATTCCTTTTTTTAGTAGTGTTGCAGAGGCGAGTCCTCAGTCACAACAAAGACACAGAGAAGTGTATAGCATCTTGTAACATCCAGGTCTGATTTCAAGAGTAACTAGAAGTGTGGCAGTAGTTTTAATTTCAGGACGTCAAAGTGGAAAATATTTTTTGTCAGGCAACTTTCAAAAACACGGTACCATACTCACACAATCGATGTACACGTCTCTAAGGAAAAGAGAGTGATATATGGCCTTTCCTTTAAAAAGCTTTTTAAAAACGCAATCAAGGATTTTACAGCAGTTTGCTCTGTGTGGGAAAAAAGTGTAGCTTGTACACTTACTCTCTCGTCATGCACGCACCCACACACATTCCAGGGAAGGACTCAAGGCCTGACTGAGAAAGTGCTCACATGATCTGCTATGAAAACAGCACACGTAACCTGAAGTTTATACACTGCTGCAGTCATGCATGCTACTCACAACACGTACCCATCGCTCTCGTACGCACGCACGAACGCACCACCCTTTCACCTCTTCGCACCCACACGCACACACGCACGCACCCACACACACACGCACGCACACACAGAGACGCTCCCATGTGATGTATAGAGTGTGTGTTCTGTATGACAGGGCTGACATACTGCAGAAGGTGAAACCCTATGGGGCATTACACAGCACCGTACTGAATGCCCTTGTGCTGCCAAGCTGCCAAGTGATCAAACCAAGGGCTGACCTTGAAATACACACGCATGTGTGTGTCATGAGCAGGCGCACAAAGACACCTGGACATGGTTGCCAGGACATTTTAAGGGCCATCCCTTAATGGACACCTCTCTAAACACCTCCATCAATTCCGATCACATAACCATCCTACTGTATACACCTCTGATCTATTACAATACCATCCTACTGTATACAGCTCAGATCTATTACAATACCATCCTACTGTATACACCTCTGATCTATTACAATACCATCCTACTGTATACAGCTCTGATCTATTACAATACCATCCTACTGTATACACCTCTGATCTATTACAATACCATCCTACTGTATATAACCAGATCTATAGCAATACAACTTTTAGAAATGTTGTCCAATGATCTGATCACTAACCACAGAGGATGACAAAGAATGAGAAAACACACACGATAAGGCCACTTCTCCTCTCTGTGCTCTAATACCCATAGGAGTGTGTGTGTGTAGGTCGAGGTTATGTTATGTAGTAGCCAGTGACTTAAATTCGTTCTGACAGCTGATGCTGAATTAATAATCGAGAAGCTCTGATGGTTTGAGGGATCCGTGGCAGCCTGCACTTATTGTCTGTAGGGATTGGTGAAGTCACGTATCACACTAACATACACAACCCTGGAAAATAAGCAGAAAGGATGACTGTACTGTAGCTTGTTGATACCCACATGATCATAACTCATATTTATGACCATAGAATTTTGAAATGTTCCCGACCATCTTTTGAACATTGCTATTACTAGTCTAGGTGCAGGCTAACATGTTAAGAGGAAGTGTATTACAAGCAAGCATTGTAAGAGATCCCAGATCATGATAACATGCTAGAGGAAGAATTCTGCAGGTTAACATGCTAGAGGAAGAATTCTGCACGCTAACATGCTAGAGGAAGAATTCTGCAGGCTAACATGCTAAAGGGAGAATTCTGCAGTGTGAACATGCTAGAGAAAGAATTCTGCAGGTTAACATGCAAGAGGAAGAATTCTGCAAGTTAACATGCTAGAGGAAGAATTCTGCAAGTTAACATGCTTAGGAAGAATTCTGCAAGTTAACATGCTAGAGGAAGAATTCTGCAAGTTAACATGCTAGAGGAAGAATTCTGCAATCTAACATGCTAGAGGAAAAATATTGTAGGTTAACATGCTAGAGGGAGGATTCTACATGCTAACATGCTAGAGGAAGAATTCTGCACGCTAACATGCTAGAGGAAGAATTCTGCACGCTAACATGCTAGAGGAAGAATTCTGCACGCTAACATGCTAGAGGAAGAATTCTGCAAGTTAACATGCTAGAGGAAGAATTCTGCAAGTTAACATGCTAGAGGAAGAATTCTGCACGCTAACATGCTAGAGGAATAATTCTGCAGGTTAACATGCTAGAGGAATAATTATGCACGCTAACATGCTAGAGGAAGTATTTTGCAGGCTAACATGCTAAAGGGAGAATTCTGCAGGGTGAACATGCTAGAGAAAGAATTCTGCAGGTTAACATGCAAGAGGAAGAATTCTGAAAGCTAATATGCTAGAGGAAGAATTCTGCAAGCTAACATGCTAGAGGAAAAATATTGTAGGTTAACATGCTAGAGGAAGAATTCTACATGCTAACATGCTAGAGGAAGAATTCTGCAGGCTAACATGCTAGAGACAGAACTCTGCAAGTTAACATGCTAAAGGGAGAATTCGGCAGGTTGAACATGCTAGTAGCTATTCACCCAAAAAGTGGGGTTAGGTTGTACTCGATAAAAATGGTGGTTCAATGTGCATTTTAACGTTCAAACTGGCTTATATGCATGGGCCTAAAAGGCCTTCTCTGCAGGCCCAAAGATAATCAGAATCAGAAATGTATTTTTGTACTTCTTTAATATATTTTTTAATAATATATATTTTGCAAAGTTCATTTAAATTAGTCTATATGGTGATTTTATTGCTACAGTATGTTCTTTGCAGTTGCCTTGCTTTTAGCGCAGCTCATATAAATGAAAGCTTTTATTCAATAAGATTTTTTTATCTGTGTTGTCTCCGGGTAGACTAGGGCCTTCAGAATTCCGAGTGAATACGTCTGCTGTTGAAGCCCATCAGGACCAAAGTTTGCCATCCAAACAACAACTAGGTTGTTCCCTTCTCCGATCCCTTCTCCGATTTCTTTAAACTTTCAATTTTTAGATTGTTAGATTTTTTACTTTTAGCAGAATGGCAGATGGAGGTGAAGAAGTAGCTTTGGTGGCGAATATAGGACTGGGCAGGATCGACTCTCAGCACTGGGCAAGATCTTTATTGGAACTTAGCAAAGATGTGCTGTACAACCACGTCATAGAAGTCTGTTTAAAAGAGAAAGGACTTCGTTTTCAAATAATGAGCAGCTTTGGTGAGTTTGATGGATTTTTATATATTTTTATATATTTTTACTAGCAGGGCCTTAACTAGGGATGGGCCGATACCGATACCAGTACATTTAAGTACAGGAAAGAATGAAGGATGCAATTCAGTGCATACTGTAACTGTAGAAAACGGCATGAGCAACGCCCCGGACCTAGCCTCTGAAAGCCACCTTCAGCTAGGAAAGACAAATGTCGGTAGTTTGCAAAACGTTTGGGTGAACAAAATAGTGGTATTTCTGAGTTCTGACATACTAACTTTAAGAAATATAACTTAAAAGAAATACGATGTAGCCTATTTATATTTTGTTCAATAGATTACATTGATAGTACAGCTAATTGTGTACCGATTATAATAAAACAATAAAATACCTTAACAGAATAATATGATTAGGTAATTATCCCTGTTTTGGAGAAAGTCACTTCAAACAGACATTCTCATCTTACGCAAAAGTTCTGCAATGCTTAGTTAGGGCAAATTCGAACACAAACGTCTATTGCGTTCGCGTTTACAAACGTGTTTCTCTCACTTAATTAGCAGACGTAAACCATTGACATCTAATAAATATTACACATTTGACCTGCAATGTAAATGATGTTCTTCTGGATATGTAGGAATATTTACTTTTTTTATATTTGAATTGGCTAATCAACTTCTAAGAAATAGCAGATTTTAGCTTGATAAATGTGACATTTGGCATAGTTCTTAAAAGTACTCCTATCGGTACTCCTATCAGCAAGTACCCAAAATAAAATACTCTGTACTTGTACTCGTTCCATAAAAAGTGGTATCGGCCCATCCCTAGCCTTAAAGGTTCTTAACGGGGCTTAGTGCATGTACTGTATTTGTATTCATGCAGGGGAAGATAAACAGACACACTTCACCCTGGCGCCAGGCCTGTTAATACTTGTTAATTATTACTGCTTGTTTTAGATCACTGCTGGTGTGAAGCATGTGCAGATCGTATATATAAGGTCTGTGGTTCAGATTCAGGGGTCTTAGTGGGCTGTGCCTTTGAGTGTGCGTGGTAAACCTGGATGTGCGTCTAATAATGCCTAGTGTTACATTCTTATTGTTTCAGTCGTGTCGGGTCAGTTAGTGTATTGTAAGTCTCATTGGTGTTGAGCCTTGTTTTGCATAACCTTTATCGAGTGGAATAAACTTATCTTCACTATGAATATGGGGTGCATTATATGCCGAATGACAATAACCTATAGCCCTAGAATGTAATTGTGAGGTTATTATAATGCATTTTCATTTTGGGAAGATAGTGACCCAAGTAAAAAAAAGTATATTTAAATGTACTTGACATGTATTTTATTTATCCTAAATATACTTCTAATATATTATTTTGGTATGTATATTTTGAAAGTATACTTCAAATATACTTAAATACATTGAATACATTCTTATGGTTAAACATAAGTATACTAGAAATATAATACTGGAGTATAATTTAAATATACTTTTTTTTACTTGGGGAAGGCCTAGGTGTAAAATGCACGGCCCACCACTGCTTATATGTTTTAGTGATGTTTACTTGTCTGAATAGCTCAGTGTCACCGGTGAAAATAATCACCACCTAGTGGATAAGTGGATAAGTAACACAATGTCAAATTTCTAATAATTGGCATCCAACCAGATAAACTATAATAATTTGTTTTATTGAATACTTGAAAAATCCCCTTCCGTAGGGTAGTCAAATTATACATACTTGAACAAGTATGTAACGCTAAGTACAATAAAGTTAAAGGAAGAACAAGTATACAGTAGATCACATACCCACATATACAGTAGGCTCCAAAATGACTGGCAACACTGACTTGCAATGCACAAACCAGGGCAACAATAGACAAATTTTAGCAACACATGAACATGGACCCACTACACATTTATGCAATGAATTAACAATGATTATTCTAATGAAATACGAGCGCTATTATTTTGAAAAGAAAAATCAAAGCTTGCGTTGCCGGCATAATATAGTGTTGCTAGGTGATTGATTTTTTCCCCTTAGTTAGAACCGGCCCTGGCACAAACAATACTTTAAAAACAATATATATATATGTATATAGATATATATATATATATAGATATATATATATATATATATATATATATTGTAATGTCTGTACTGAGTGAATACTCAAAACAATGTCAAATAGCACAATGTTATTTATTGACCTGTTTGACCTTCCATAGGAACAGGTAAAGAGTATATCCACAGGCAGTTATCCAAACAAGCAGGCATAGGACAAAACGGAATAGCTGGATGGCTAAAGTACATCTAGGGATATTAAATGGTAGAGTAATCCA
>JACXGM010006727.1:19642-32258 GCA_016801145.1 Umbra pygmaea | reverse complement strand
ATATTGTTATGTTTTGTGCTTTACTGATAAACAATTAAGTGGAAAATAAATGTTTTGGGTTTACTGTACTTTGTTGACGTTAAAATGTATTTAAAAAAATATGGTATCGAAAAAAGTATCGTTAAGGAACCGGTATCGAAACTGAGGTATCGAAATTGGCACCGGATCAAAAGATTTTGAACGATGCCCAGCCCTAGTCCAGAACGGCACTGTACTCCATATATATTACACTACATTTGACTAAGGTCCTGTATGGAGGAGTACAAGGTCTGTACATGTCATTTAGCAGCTTTACTGAGGTTACAGTGGGACAGATATTGTAACGTCATTATTTTCTGGGATTAATTAAGCACCTAAAGAGTGTAGACATGTTTAGTATTGTAGCTTTACAGTCCTCTGCATCTCAGTGGTTAGACATGGTGCTTGCAATGCCAGTAGAGTTTGATTCCTGAGACCACATTAATGGAATTACACTTTATTTATGTTGAGTAGGTTTTAGTCAACATACATTTGCAGTGTCACCATCCAGATTTGCTATAATGACAGTTAACATCGCTGTTTCCTAACCAGTTTATAACCACAAGTCAAATATCTTGCAACATTAATGCAGGGTTATGCAACTTCATTCAACTTGGCCTGGAGGTTAGAAAGTAATTTTAAAATATATATAGTGTTTATATAATATATTTTTTTGCCAAACTTACCCCAAATAATGATTGTATTTTCAAATACCAATATAAAAATATAATAATGATTGTTGTTATTCTTTGCTACATTTAATTTGTTGGGATATAATGAAAATAATGTTTTCTGATAAACTAACGTTTTCAGTAAAACGGGGCTTTGCAATAGCAGAAAACCAGCCCAACTCTGTTGGGTCTAGCTCTGGGCTCCATTCATTTCCTCCATTTCCTAATGAGCATCAGCTGTATTGTAACAATCATAAACAGTTTGTTGATCCCCAAAACAAGCTTTTGCACCAAATGGTTGATTGCCGTATAAAATCAGGGTTAAAATAGATTTAACAAACATCCTGTTGGTTTCAAACTGCTGGGTTTATAGAACCCCATTCACCCAGTAATGCGTACAGGGTGTTTTAAGAACATTTTGAAAGTGGGAAGTTAAAAGGCACATGATTATGCTCCCAATATATGGTGACGCAAAAAATACAGCTCTGAAAAATATAAGGAGACCACTGCAAATCTTTTAACCCCATAGAAAACCTCTGGAATGCGATCAAGAGGAAAATGGACGCTCACAAGCCATCAAACAAAGCCGAGCTGGTTGAATTTTGGTGCCATGAGTAACATACATTTACCCCAAATCAATGTGAAAGACTGGGGGAGAGCATGCCAAGACGCATGAAAAACAATTATTATTATTCCAACAAATATTGATTTCTGAACTCTTCCCAAGTCAACACATTATTATTTTGTTTAAAAATGAATGAATTTTTTTTTTCAAAGTCTGACCACGCTGCATCTTTTTTTGTTATTTTGGCTAGTTGTCATTTTCTGCAAATAAATGTCTGACAATATTTTTATTTAGAATTTGGGAGATATGTTGTCAGTAATTTATGAAATAAAACAAATATGTTAAATTTACCCAAACACAAGCCTACATATCAATAGTAAATCTAGAGACACTGCAGTGGTCTTATAATTTGTTCCAGAGCTGTATGTCATGTATTGAACTACTCTGCCTACCAGTGGAGGCTGGTCAACATTAATTGAGGAGGACGAGTTCATATTATTATCATATTATCTGGGCTGGAGTAAATGGAATGGAGTTAAATAGAGAGAAACCATTGTGACGCTCCATTCCATTACTCCATTTCAACCATTTACAGTGAGTACACCCCTCACATTTTTTTAAAGGTACGATATGTAGTTTTCCAAAACAATAACAAAAGACGTACTTTGCATTAAAAAATCAAACATCACTATACCTATGTTAAATATATTTCTTAGTTGTGTACTTACATTATCCTAAATGTTTCCACCAACTTTCAAACCCAGAGAAATTTGTAATATAATTCGAAGACAAGGGACGTTTCATTTTGTCTTCCGTCAATGGCGTCATATAACCTTTGACTTGCTGTAGTTGCTCTAAGTTATAATATTTTTAACAATACATTACTTTGTCATTGAACATTTTTTCTGCCGGAGACGCTAGATTGGAAGGTTGTCATTGACGACAATAACAAAACCCATGATCCCACGCTACTTCCCGACGTCATCCAAGTACATCTTTTGCTATTGTTTTGATTGAGAGACCCCTAGCAGGCAAAAACTACATATTGTACATTTAAATATTTGATTATAAGTTTTCATGTGACAACACTAAAGAAATTATACTTTGCCACAATGTAAATTTGTGAGTGTACAGCTTGTATAACAGAGTAAATTTGCTGTCCCCTAAAAAATAACTCAACACACAACCATTAAGGATTAAACTGATGGCAACAAAAGTGAGTACACCCCTAAGTGAAAATGTCCAAATTTTGTGAGATACTGTTAAGTTTCACTGGCTTCCACGGCGACTGACCTCCAGCTGGAATCCTGCCTCTAACCTTCTCCCTCAACTGTGTCCTTGTTCACTCCCCATCAAATCTTGAAAGCATCTGATTAGTGTAGGCGTGGAAATATTCCTGACACTCAATCAACATGCCAAGACATTCCTTTGAAATCCTTAAGCGGCAGTGACTGCGTACCAGAGTGGAATCACAAGTGAGCTAGGCTTCCTGTCAGCCTGCGTGCCTAACCCTCCATAATCCCCCCCCTTGGAAGGACGGTATGGGAGAAATCAGCCCGCTGAAACAGTCAGTGACCTGGAGGAAGCCCAACTATTCTCCTCAACGCACCTGCTCTCCCTCAATGTGCTAGCCCACACAGTATTTTATAGACCAGACATCTAGCCTCACACAGTACTTTATAGACCAGGCCTCTAGCCTCCCACAGTACTTTATAGACAAGGGGCTAGCCTCACACAGTACTTCATACACCAAGCATCTAGTCTCACAGTACTTTATACACCAGGTATCTAGCTTCACACAGTACTTTAATCAGCAGGTGGCTAGCATGACACAGTACAATTATGTAATACACAAGGCTTCTACTCTCACAGTACTTTATAGACCAGGCCTCTAGCATCACACAGTACTTTATAGACCAGACCTCTAGCCTCACACAGTACTTTATACACCAGGTAGCTAGCTTCACACAGTACTTTATACACCAGGCATCTAGCTTCACACAGTACTTTAATCAGCAGGTGGCTAGCTTGACAAAGTAGAGTATGTAATACACAAGGCTTCTACTCTCACAGTACCTAATACACCATGCTTATAGCTTCACAGGAATATGTTCACCGAGGAAGTAGCCTCAATATAATTCAACATCAGTACCAGGCGTCGAGCCTCGAAGGGCTGTCTATACAAGGCGGCTAACATTTTGAAAACATAAAAGAGCAGTGTTTAACTAATAGGTGATATTGAGAAGTAGAAATATCCTTGTTCTGTCAGATATTATGCTGACTGATTTAGACATGCCCCAATGGATGGCCTTGAAGGAGGCAGGTGATTGTTCTTTTCAGGAGACCTGTGAATCCACTGTGATATGGAAAGCAGTCCAGTCTCACATACAGATGCATTACATTCTTTCACTCCCTGTGACAGCTTCACAGCCTTAGCGCGTGTCCTAAATTTCAAACTTTTCCCTCTTTTGCTGTAACGCACAGGCACTCCGGCCAATATAAGTGCACTATGAAGGCAATAGTGCGCCATTTCTGGGTACACTTCCTGAAATTGAATCAAACGGCAAGATCCTTCCCTTGACGATAAAAGAGATGTGATTTCTTGAGGGGCCACGTGAGGACAAAGAGCTCTCTGTACTGGTGTGAGGTGGCGGAGGGAGATCTGGGGGTGTGCAGAGGAGAGGGGTTTAAGATAGTGTTATAATGTTTACCTAATGAGCCTCACACGCCAGTACAGCCGTGCATAGACACTGACAAGGTCAGCAAACATTCTGGCACTTAACTAGTCCTTCGCCTCCACTCCGAGCCTCAGTTTTCTCACTCTGTATTTTTCCATCTCTTGCTTTTCTCACAACCTTTACTTCCTCATTCCTCTCGCTCTTCTGGACGAGCAGAAGTCACTTTCTCGGTGGCCTCAACTTCATGAATGGTCTGCTGGGAAGGGCATCAGCATATAAATGGAACCGGAGTGTGTTTTCGCTCTTCTTCAGTTGCCATCAGAGCTGCCGAGTCAATATGAATGTCATCACCGAGCAGAGGCCACCAAAGGAAAACAAAGTCACTGCTAGTGACTGTTTGCATTACTTGTTTGGTGTCTTCCGTATGGGACTGTCAAATGTGCTGGGGGGGGAACTAGGTAAACAGCTGCTTGTAATCATTGAACCGCGTCCAAAATCTCATAACTGGACCAAAACCGACTGAATGCGTTGCACAGGCCTCAAAGTCACTGTACACATCCCAGATACAATCCTATTCCCTAGTTTGATCTGAACCTTATGGGCCTTGGTACAGAGTAGTGCACTAGAAAGTGTATAAGATGTTGTTTTGGACATGGCCACTCTAAATGTCAGAGTAAAAACAAAATTGAAACACTACCAGGTGTTGGTGCCTTAATGGTATGGATGTCGTTAACATTGTGTGTTTATATAGTGCCATGCTCATTAGTTTTGAATTCATGCGGCATGAATATACACTCTTATTCCACCTCTGATGGTGCATTACGTCCACTATTAGCCTTTAATTCTGTCTTGCCATATCTGGTTCCTCGTCGCAGGTTCAACAAGAACGGCATCGACCTGAACAGGAACTTCCCTGATGCGTTCTCCAAAGAGAGTGTCCCCAGGGAAGTGGAGGTGAGGGCCATCATGGACTGGCTGACTACTGAGAGCTTCGTCCTGTCTGCTAACCTGCATGGTGGAGCGCTAGTGGCCAGCTACCCCTATGACAACAGCAACAAGGGTGGGTTATATCAGAGAGAAGAGAAGGAGAGACATTCAGACAGTTACAGAGAGAAAGATATAGACACAGACATAATACAAACAGACACAGTTTCAGACACAGACAGACAGTTACGTCTGTAACTGTCCAGTCATGTCCATATTTTCTGTATCTTGGTCTTGGGACTTTCACTAAAACTACAATGAATATCTTTAGATGCCAATGACCCTGCCCCTCCCCCGACAGACAATTGCACAAACCAAGAACATTCTGAGACAACTCACACCCTAAACACCAGAAAGAGCCCCAGGAGAGCAACACAGTCCGACCCAACCGAACTATGAGAAAACAAAAAGAAACAGAGTTACAATGGCATAATATTTCACCACGGTAATGGAGCCAGAATTCAGTTATACCATTTCGGACACAGACAGTAACTTTTTGGTTGTTTATCCAGGAAGCGAACTACAGGGTGGATCCAGTATCACACCGGACAACGACGTGTTCATCCACCTGGCTAAGACGTACTCCTACACACACACTACGATGCACAAGGAAAACCAGTGCTACGACTCCAAAGACTTTACTGATGGGATCACCAACGGCTTCAAGTGGTACCCTCTACCAGGTTAGTCAACTCATTATTTAAACAAAACGTCTAAATAAAGTAGATTTAGTAAATGTCCATAAAATTTGACCTTATTTAGCTGACAATTTCATCCAGAGCATTTTAGAGTACATAACCTACTGTTATTACATATAACCTACTGTTAATTCCTATCCTACTGTTATTACATATCCTACTGTTATTACATATCCTACTGTTAATTACCATCCTACTGTTATTACATATCCTACTGTTAATTCCTATCTGACTGTTATTACATATCCTACTGTTATTACATATCCTACTGTTAATTCCTATCCTACTGTTATTACATATCATACTGTTATTACATATCCTACTGTTAATTACCATCCTACTGTTATTACATATCCTACTGTTAATTCCTATCCTACTGTTATTACATATCCTACTGTTAATTCCTATCCTACTGTTATTACATATCCTATCGTTAATTCATATCCTACTGTTATTACATATCCTACTGTGTTCTCAAATTTTTCAGGTGGCATGCAGGATTACAACTACGTATGGGGCCAGTGCCTGGAACTCACTCTGGAGCTGTCCTGTTGTAAATTTCCTAGTGAGAGTGAGCTGCCAGGCTTCTGGGATGCCAACCGTGGAGCGTTGCTGGCTTACATGCAACAGGTCCACCTGGGTTAGTGTCAATATCCATCATGAAGACCATAAAATCAATATTTGATCACTTATATTATTTCGAAACTATTACTGGGTTAGTCAGTGAATTCGTGATGAATAATCCAACAATTGATGTAGCTTTGAACAGAATAGCATGGTAGAATACTTCATTTAGGTTTGATATGTTTCAACGTCGTTCTTTCCATTATGGCAGACACAAAATGCCTTGAGAAGCTAAACTGATGAAATCACCAGATGACGTTTTCTGCGAAGTGGAGGGACGCCACAAATCTAGAACTCACAACATAACGTTTAATGTAGTGTTGCAGTACCACCACATCCCAATACTGACACCTGGTTTAGCATCCCATTACTGACACCTGGTTTACCTAAGTACACCCAAAGTGTTGATGTCAAAAGTAGTTTGCCATGTAAGGATTTGGAACACACCCATAGAGTAATGCGAAGCCCTCCTGGCTGAGACCAACACCTGAAAAATCACCTCTGTAATCTGACCCTGATAGAAAGGTCAGCAGCTCAGGCTCTATTTCAGTAAACAGCAGAACAATACTCAGAATAAATTTCCTGTGTTGTCTTGAGGTAAGCACAGAATAAGTGCTGCGACTCATTTTCATTCCTTCCAGCAAAGTCAAATAGGAGAAACACAAATCCAACTTGGGAGTTAAATTGGTATCATCTAACTAACAAACAGAATATTCAGACAGAACAATGTAGGGTTGGTTGGTGTGGATTTTCTTACTCTGACTCTCATTTCACCCCTCCCCACACCTGTGTGTATTTGTGTCTGTGTGTTTGTTTCTCTCTAGGCGTGAAAGGTCAGGTGTTAGATGCAGATGGAAACCCAGTACTTAACGCTCTGGTAGAGGTGGAGGGCAGACGTAATCTCTGTCCGTTTAGAACGGACATTAACGGTGAATACTACCGACTGCTGCTGCCTGGCAACTACACGTTTAAGGTGAGACAGCGCCCTCTGGTGGCTGAGTGTGGACATTTCAACATATTACTACTAAAACTGCAGTTCATTAGTTCACCACTCCAGTGTTGAGGAGTCCCAAATGGCAACCTATTTCCTATATAGTGCACTTTCCTCTATCCCGATATAGCACAATAATTGTTAACCCTATTGGCTATATAGTACAACAATTTTGATCTGTGTTCCACTGTATATTATGCTATTTGAGATGTCCAAACAAACACAGACTAAATATAATTACTCAGATGGAAGTGATAGTAAATATTTTGTTGCTGTTCAAATAAACCAAGTAGAATGGAAGCTAAATATACAGTGTGGAATTCAGAGGACACCACCTGACATTAGTGCCAGGACTCCTAGCATCTCGCTGTAGATCTGATCCAGGATCTTTTCGGGCATTGTGATCATATTAAATAACATACCATAGCCAGAAGGGGAACTGATCCAAGGTCAGATCTACCAGCTCTGACCAACAAACACTGATGAACATGGAGGGTTGTGGACATAGAAATAGATTGGATAGAAAAGCCATTGAACTGCTTGGTGTGGTCATTCCATTTGTACACAACAAAATGGCGATTGTTGTTAGTTGTCACGGTGACAACATGCAAATCGGTTTAATGTGGAAGTAGGCCACTAGAACTTTGCAATGGAATGGTACACATAAAAATGGCTGCTGCTCTGACCATTCTGCTACATTGATTTGAATTGGAATGGCCGTTCTATCCATTCCATTTCTATGGTTGTGGATTTTACTCCCCAAAAGGGGGGCAGTATTTAAATATATGCATTCACTAACAGTTAATCTAGGTGGGAAAGATGTTCTGCTAAGTGAACAGAATGTAAATGTTTTGTTCACACTTTCCAAATATGAGCTGTGTTGATATGTACTATATGTGTCCAGTATGTGTGTACAGTCTACACAAACTAATGATGAATAGCCATTTCTGACATGAACCATGTACTGTACAAGTCAATAACAATTAGTTTTCAATGCTGTACTAATGCTACTAAATTGTTTTTCACTTTAGTTTTCGGTTAAATATATCAGTTGATATGTGAGTGCTGGTTGTGGTAAAAAATATTGAAGCCCAGCCTTTTTCTGCTCAATGGAACATAATGTTCATCAGAGAGCTATGCGATGACAGTAGCTTGTATTTGAAAAATGCTTTCCCATAGATGACTATAGTGTACACATCGAGCTAAGGAATCAGGACAAATGCTTGATTCTACCTCCCAAATGGTGCCTTAAACCCCATGAAGTGCACTAATTCTAATCAGCAGTGACATAGAGAAGTGTAGCTATCATTTTGGACACCCCCAGAGTGTGAGGCACTTGTATAGTATTGTTCCAAGTCACAATATGTGCAATAAACAGGGAATAAACTGCCGTTCAGGAATGTAGCCTCACTCAACTGTTTATTTTGAGCATGCGAACACAACAGCCTCTGGGTGGTCTCACTGTGGGTTTTTTGCTGGCCTAACACACATTTGAGGTGGATGTGTTAACATCCGAGGCAAGGATCCAACAAACTAATAAGAAAAAACATTCTCACAAGTGTGGGAAATTATTTTGAGTAATTTAGAAGCTAAGATTATACAAATGGTATAATGTTAATTAGATTGTACATGTATATAGACATAGGTCTTTCACTATGCTTTTAATACGTACTACCGGCACATCCGGGAACTTAACTGTCAATTTCGTCACCGCCCCTTTTTGGGGGAAGATGAACTAGACTCTGACTAGACTTTGATACAAAATAGCGGCACAAAACAACGTCCGTTCTCAGCCAGCAGGTGTGAATAACTTACGAAATTACTAATATGTCAAGTAGTTATATGTCCACACTGCCTGCCATAGAGCATGAAAGCTACATACACAAACTTAATTTGGTCAATTGAAAAACATGTCCCTTCATTCTCCCCAAATTGGTGTAACAACCCAACCCAGTGGCCAGAGGTGTCTTACGTGGACATTTACTCGTACCTCATCGAGCCACCAGGTATTAAGCCAGTGAATGATTTTACTTTGTTTTTGAAAGTAAACAGCTTTAAATGCATATATTATGTCTTTATATTTAGAGTACTGAGTACACCTTTCTGGACAGCAATACAAATAAACTGTAGCTAGTTTAAGGTTGCATGCTTGTAATCACAAGAGGCTGACGTTAGCTATGATTATGCCAATAAACGTATAAGACTTATTTCCACCCATCCCCTGTTATCACCCCTTTACATGTCACTGAATATTAATTTCTTAGGCCTACCTGATATGAAATCTTGTCCACAAACATAAGTGTGTGGAGATACAGTATTCTCAACGTATAGCTAGCTGCAGCCATAATTGCCTTCTTTATGGATATTTCTTTTTACATGGCAAAATAATGAATTTCAAATAGTTTTTTTTTCTAACATTATTGGTGCACCCAACCACACAACAACTCTTTGGCATGTTGTAGTTAATCCACTTTCTCGATCCGATACTGTACAGGTCCTTCTCAAGAAATTAGCATATTGTGATGAAGTTCATTATTTTCCATAATGTAATGATAAAAATTAAACTTTCATATATTTTAGATTCATTGCACACCAACTGAAATATTTCATGTCATTTATGTTTTAATACTGATGATTTTGGCATACAGCTCATGAAAACCCAAAATTCCTATCTCAAAGAATTGGCATATCATGAAAAGGGTCTCTAAACGAGCTATTAACCTAATCATCTGAATCAACTAATTAACTCTAAACACCTGCAAAAGATTTCCGAGGCTTTTAAAAACTCCCTGCCCGTTTTTAATTACTCAAAACCGCAATCATGGGTATGACTGCCGACCTGACTGCTGTCCAGAAGGCCATAATTGACACCCTCAAGGAAGAGGGTAAGACACAGAAAGAAATTTATGAACAAATAGGCTGTTCCCAGAGTGCTGTATCAAGGCACCTCAGTGGGAAGTCTGTGGGAAGGAAAAAGTGTGGCAAAAAATGCTGCACAACGACAAGAGGTGACCGGACCCTGAGGAAGATTGTGGAGAAGGACCGATTCCAGACCTTGGATGACCTGTGGAAGCAGTGGACTGAGTCTGGAGTACAAACATCCAGAGCCACCGTGCACAGGCGTGTGCAGGAAATGGGCTACAGGGGCCGCATTCCCCAGGTCAAGCCACTTTTGAACCAAAAACAGTGACAGAAGCGCCTGACCTGGGCTACAGAGAAAGCAGCACAACAAAACAACAACAAATTTTGTATGTCATTTGGAAATCAAGGTGCCAGAGTCTGGAGGAAGACTGGGGAGAAGGAAATGCCAAAATGCCTGAAGTCCAGTGTCAAGTACTCACAGTCAGTGATGGTCTGGGGTGCCATGTCAGCTGCTGGTGTTGGTCCACTGTGTTTTATCAAGTGCAGGGTCAATGCAGCTAGCTATCAGGAGATTTTGGAGCATTTCATGCTTCCATCTGCTGAAAAGCTTCATGGAGATGAAGATTTCATTTTTCAGCATGACCTGGCACCTCCACTGGTAAATGGTTTACTGACCATGGTATAACTGTGCTCAATTGGCCTGCCAACTCTCCTGACCTGAACCCCATGGAGAATCTGTGGGATATTGTGAAGAGGAAGTTGAGGGACGCAAGACCCAACACTCTGGATGAGCTTAAGGCCGCTATCGAAGCATCCTGGGCCTCCATCATACCTCAGCAGTGCCACAGGCTGATTGCCTCCATGCCACGCCACATTGAAGCAGTCATTTCTGCAAAATAATTCCCGACCAAGTATTGAGTGCATAACTGAACATAATTATTTGAAGGTTGACTTTCTTTTTTTTTGTATTACAAACACTTCTTCTATTGGTCAGATGAAATATGCTAATTCTTTGAGATAGGAATTTTGGGTTTTCATGAGTGTATGCCAAAATCATCAGTATTAAAACAATAAATGGTAAATGGACTGCATTTATATAGCGCATTTTTCTGACCAACAATGGCCACCAAAGCGCTTTACATTGCCTCACACTCACCCATTCATTCACACATTCATACACCGACGGCGGTGTCAGCCATGCAAGGCGCCAGCCAGCACGTCGGGAGCAACTGGGGTTAAATGACCTGAAATATTTCAGTTGGTGTGGAATGAATCTAAAATATATGAAAGTTTAATTTTTATCATTACATTATGGAAAATAATGAACTTTATCACAATATGCTAATTTCTTGAGAAGGACCTGTATATGCATATACGGTCTTTGGCTGTGTCTCAGGCCGCGGACTTCGAAGGATGCAGCCTACATGGCATTCGGAGGCTGCGAATGTAGCAGTCATTGGACAACTGATTGAGCCACCAGGTGTTCCCAATTACCGCCTAGAAAACGGTGCGAGAGGAGAGCTGCAATCCTACATGACATTTGTGAAATGTCAAGTAACTATGGAGCCTGAATTTCTAAATTTCATTTTTATTTTATTTATGTTACTGGAGGAATTATACACTTTGATATACGTTGACATTCGGCCTTTTATTTTGAAGGTTTTATCATAATCCCGAATTTATGACATCATCGTTAGTTTTGCTAGCAGAATACAGCTTCAGGAAAAAGCAAAGCGAGAGGCAGGTCCAATGGGTTGACAAGTTTTAACCCTGTTGTTTTCACACAGTTGAAGCATGAAAATAAAAAAACAATAAAAAAACAAAGAAAGACAAAGAAAGACTTACATTTATATGTGAATACCTCGGCCACCACGCTATTGACACCAGCTATTTTCTTTGGATACAATTGCGTCGTCACCGGTGCGCTATGAATTCTGGGGAAGGGTAGGCTGCGAAGTGTGCT
This sequence comes from Umbra pygmaea, assembly GCA_016801145.1. Lineage (NCBI taxonomy): Eukaryota > Metazoa > Chordata > Actinopteri > Esociformes > Umbridae > Umbra > Umbra pygmaea. The sequence goes on along the minus strand of JACXGM010006727.1, from coordinate 20,204 downwards.
TTTTTGCATCCTTCATTTGCCGGAGAAAATTATGAAATGATTCCAAACTGGGGCAGCCTTCGTCGCGACGCGGTGACGAATGCGGCCTTCGAAGGGTGCAGAGTTTGATTTGAGACAGCCGTCGTAGTACTTCTGTGACGCAATCGGCCTTCAAATGCGCGAAATCAACCTTCAGATACGGCCTTCGGAGGATGCAGCCTACACATTAAGCAGGGTTGCCAACTTTGGGAGTTTGGCTGGCGTGAGACTCGGCAAAATTTAAGTGCGCGCTCACGCGCGTGCTTGCGCACGGAGAACACTTTTGTTAACCCTAATTTTAGAAATGTCAGTCCTTGTTTACTTAGTATAAACCGTGATTTATGCAAAAAAACAGCTAATAGAATGGAAACGCTTATTTTTTAATTCTGAAAGCGTCAGAGTCACGTCAGATGCGTGAGAGTTGGCAACCCTGGCAGTGTGCTCCGACTCCCAACCATGTTCTGAATCTAACACTCTGAACTTTTCACACGCAACTGACGTACAGGTGCAAGGTTTTCAGCGAATCAACGATCAGAGAATCATG
>JACXGM010006727.1:0-19542 GCA_016801145.1 Umbra pygmaea | reverse complement strand
AAGACACAGCTATTGACCCTATGGCGGTTTGTTATTCCCCCAAAATGGACGTGAATCTGTTCAGAGACATTCTATGACGTTGCGCCGGTTGTGAGTATAGTTAATCACAGTAAAATGTTGTAGTTTTAGAATTTGTTGTAGTTTGAATTTGTGTATCCAGTTTATCAACATTGTAATACAGGTTATTCCTCAATGCATTGACAAATCAACTGTTGTGATTGACAGGTGACGATCCCGGGCCATGAGGTGTTGACGGAGACGTTGGCTGTTCCGTACGGTCCCGGCTCATTCTCTGCCTTATCCCACAACTTCCTGCTGCAGAGGGCTGAGGCCACCACGCCTAGCCCCAGCACCACCCAACCACCCCAGTCGTGTACTGCGTCCCTGATCAGGGCGTACCTGGGTGACCACTCCCCCAGCCTGGCTTCCCGGGGCCTTACATCGCTGCTGCTTCTTCAGGCTCTATTTAGTACCATTTTACTTTGACAGAGTCAACTACGGGACTAGTCACAAATAACACCCTTATCCTCAATGGTCTCTGGTGAAAAGCAGTGCACTATAGAAGGAACAGGGTGACATTTGGGATGTATTCATGGAGAGACACATTGGCTGGGGTCTCCTTTTCCAGAGGCATTTTATTTTCTTTCTTTCCGTGTATTTTGTACAAACAAAACAATCGAAGTCATTGCTCTACTTTTCACAATCGATTGCAGCAATTTTTGTGTTTTTCAAATGGTATGTTTAGTATTGATGCTTCATTGCTTTTTAGTTTTTACACTGCGCTTTCAAAGCAATACTGCCAGCCAGTAATTTGCCAAGCTAAGTACAATGAGGGCCATAGAGAGGGCAATGGGACCCTGGCTGTTTGTAGAACACCTGGACTCACAACTCTACCTGTAGACATGACTAGACGTGTTTACCAAGGAAATATTTATCTGGCCTCACTGCACAGGACACAGATGAAGCACTAAAAATGATGAAACGACCATGGCAGTCAGTAACCTTTGTTCAAAGAAAGCGGGTCAGTCTTTTCTTACAGCTGCTGTCTCCGGGGTGGAGAGCATGGAAGTGTTACATGATGGAGAGACCAATCCATGGGAATTACACGCTCTCAGAAACCCACCTTGGATTATCACCCCAGTAACAAGAGCTACAAGCTGAACCAGCAACCATAAACACCTCGGGTTTGATGTACTGGTACATTCAGAAATATCCAAACCACCATGAACATGTTTCAAAATGTTGTGAAAGCTGGCCTTGTGGCAGGAAGACATAGGGGTGATCAAGTTGTAATACTAGGACCCACGCATTCATAACTTTCAATATTATTTATTTTCAGTAACCTATATTTGTCATGCTTTCTCCATGGACCATCGCAGGTGATGTTGGTTTTGTTCATACTGTAGCCATTGAAGTTGGACTTGCAGAAGAACAAATGCTTTATGATGTGGATTGCATTTTATTCAACCATAATTGTATGCAATGTTTATAATACAGATAACACAGAGAAGGGTGTTCAAATGTAGACGTGAACATTATTATTTAGTTACTCAAATTTGTTCCTTAAATCCTCAGATTCCACATTAGTGATGTCCAATTTAGTGGGCTTTCTTCTTTGTAACAACTTCACCGCAGTGGACGATGGTCAGAAATGTTTTTCCAACATCTCACCATGTCATTCTGATACTTATCAAACTACAGCTGTTTTACATTCCACTCAGCCTGAACAACGCAGAGCCATATTCAGCAACTCTACGCAGGGGCCTCTGTCAATGTCACACTGCCCATGACAAGGATTTCAACCCATGCTCACACATAATGCAGTCATACTTCAGAGATTTGGAGAACTGTGCCACTCAGAGGCTTATTGTTATTATTCTGAAGTAAATAAAAAAATAATCATTCACATTTGGAAGAAGCTAAAGTCAAACAATAGCAAAACACGTGTACTACTCTGTGTTGTATCACTTGTTTTTGTTGAAAAACATGACATCTTCGAAAGTGTTGTGGGTTATGACGCATGTGAGTCATGAATGGTATGGTATTACCTACATTAGCTTAAATATATTATGGTTTTAGATATGGTATTAGCTTAACTCCCATGCCAACTGTAGTGCAATCTAATGAAATGGGAGTTGTTTCTGATTTTGGCATTATCCAGAGATACACACAAATTTGTTCTACCTCATACATGAACTCACCTTTGACCATTAAGTTGGCAATACAATTCCATTTTTGTGCCTTGATAAATAAACCTTTGCTCTCTGGGATGAGTCTTTTTCAGTTTCTGTTGTTGCATTATGTCAGCTATGTCTGAAACGTTATAAGGGCTGCCCAATTTGAAGAAAAGACGCTGAATATTCCGATGAACACTTTATACAGGTATATTTATCAAACTTCCCTCATTTAAGAAGTAATGATAATTTAGTGGTTGAAGATTTAGAAACATTTTAGTTCTTTTTACATATCAAACCACCCAAGCCATAGTTATAACAGTTTTAACCAGCAAAAAAAGTTGAGACATTTTTTATAAAGCTTTACATTTTCAAAATAATCTAATTATCTACAACTAGATATGTATCAAATACTAAACAATAAATAATAAGTGACCAAATACCAGAAAAGTGATATTACCAGCTAGAACTGCTACCGTGAACTTAGTTACTGGCAGGAGTTTTCAAAGAGGAAAATTAGATGTAGGCCTTAATGTAGGCCTTAAAATAAGCATTTCAAAAAAGATTTCTTTGAATGTCAAGTTGGAAACACTTCGCAAACAATAAACCAACATTAAATAAAAACAAAGATTCACAATGTTGGTCTATAATTTTCTGTTATATTTTTAGGTCACAAACATTTTTTTTATTTTATAACAAACTAAATAACAAACTAAGCATCTTGGAAATCAATGAATACAGTCAATGTCGTAGATTTTTTCCAAATTAGCAGAGCCATTCTGCCACTTGATTGGTTGACAAGTGTCAGTTCTCATGGATTGAAGAGGTGAAATGCTTCAGAAGCAAAAAACATTGGGCTCATATGTGATGTCATTAGAAATGGACGCAGGTTCTGAAGGGGTTAAATCTTGATCTAACACCCAAAGAAAGTGCATGTTTATTACTGAGCCCTGTATAACTAGAACTGCCGTAATTGGTGTAGAGGTTTAAGCTCCTTTCAGCTTCTGCTCCCTAAAGTCGAGTTAATAAAAATACAGTGTTGGGTAAAGTAACTTGAACAGTAACTTTCCAGTTACTTGTTGAGTTCACGAGTTTTGGGAAGTCACTAATTGAGACAAAATGATGAGGTAAATGGAGTTCATATCTTACTTGTGACCATGATTGATATTTTCTTTACTATTTCTATTTGTTTTATAAGTCACTGTTAAGATATGACATAAGTAACTGTAAAATTAGCTTTACCCAACACTGTAAAAATAATTAAAAAAACACCCCCAAGATGTCCATCAATGGCCCTAATTTTCCAGTTACACTTTGATGGACAAACAATATTAAAATTAATTCTGTATGCCTTTCAAACTCTATTATTAATATTTTTTGTCCATCATATCAGCTGGTCACTCTTCAGCAACAATAAGGGCCCTGAATGAATGACTTAATCAACTTCTTACCAGTAGGGAGAGCAATAAAGCGCTTTTGCATACTGCAAATAAAAAACTTTAATCAGGCAACTACAAAATTCCTGCGTCATCAATAAATTATGTTATAAATAAATATCTTTACTATGAGGTAGCAAATATTTCTCCTAGAAAGAGGAAAAGAAGGGGTACACGTGGCGTAGAGGCTAAGTCGCTGCATTGCAAGACAAGCTACGTTATGATAATCAGTGGTTTGAACCTGATTATGGGCTCTTCAACTTTTCCTGGACCCCCAGCACAAGGCAGCGCACGATGGCATACCACTGCCCATGATTTGGGATCGGTAAGTCGAAGGGCGTAGGGATGGGGAAAGGTCCCCCCTAAGAAGAACAATGTGTGAAAAATAGATTGTGTCCCCCCCCCTAATATCAAACTCGTTCCTACGCCCTTGGGTAAGTAGAATTATTTACCTTGCCACGTCGCTCTCTAGCAACTGCCTGTAAAATTAATCACAGAATTATAGTTGGTGAGCGCAGTGCCGGCCCGAGCCTTTTGAGGGCCCTAAGCAGAATTTGATTTAGCGGCCCTCTCCTACCATGCAGAGTCACCTGTGCACTCGATTCGGGGCCCCATGGCTAAGCAGCCGCTTAATTCGCTTATGCCTGGGGCCGGCCCTGGGTGAGCGTAATCATCCAATGCATGAGTCGACTTGAGTCCTATGTCCACCATACAAATTTGAATTTAGCGCACATGATTTTTATCACGTGTTATGTGCATTTTACTGTTGGTGGCACATGTTCTTTGGCATTGGCTTTTCGACTCATTGGAAAGTTGATAAGATCATTTTAGCTTTCACTGAGTTCCCTGACGTAATTTCCTGGCAATTCTACGAGGCCATATTATTTCAGAATAAATATTTTTTCAGTTATTACTTGAAATACCGAGATTATCACATATGAATGTCTAGTTCAATTGTGAAAAGGTATTATCGTGTTGTTTTCTGAACTTCCGGTGGTGCAACGGTAATGCAACACACAAGTTGAAAATGTTGAACGCATGGGAGTATAAGGTAACCTGCAACCGTTAACCCAATTCTCATTAGATTGAGTTATGGTAAATGGATTAAAAACAAGATTTCAGGGCACTTGCATACATCCTTGCATAATCTCTATACAGAACAGGGTTAGGCATGTTTCTTTAAAAAAAAAAGTTTTAAGCACCTAGCAAAAACTATAATCTATGTGAACAAGTAATTACATGTCATTTGTATTACCATACAGCGCGGAAAAAAGAGACCTCTGGACAATCTATTAATAGGTATGTGCTTGGGTAAAATAAATATTTGTTTTATTCCATAAACTACTGAAATATAATTTTTATTTAGAATTTGGGAGAAATTCTATGGTTACCTTAACAAAAAAATGCAGTGCATCAGACCTAAAACAAATGCACTGATATCATTAATAAAAACAATATCTAACAAAGAGTTCAGAAATCTAAATATTTGGTGGAATAATAATTATTATAATAATTGGATCTTGTCATGCTCTCCACTAGTCTTTCTTACGGATGTTGGGTGAATTTACACCACTCCTGGTATAGAGATTTAAGCAGTTGGGGTTTGAGTGGTTGTGACCATCCACCTTCCACTTGATCACAGAGGTTTTCAATGGAGTTGATTTAAGAAATATTTGCAGTGGTCTCTTGTTTTCCAGGGCTGTATATACATCAATATTGTGAGACTGAAGTAATGAAAATCTTTTATGCAAAATATAGAAATGCCAAAGCGAAAATACATTTTTACATTGAAATTTGAGGGAAACAGCTAATATATCTAATATTCCATTAGAGCACAACATAAATGTGTCCATTAAGATTGTATTGTTGTCGCTTTCCGTAGATCTTACATAATAAATGTTAATAAATTAAATACTTTTCAAATTAATATATACAATTTAATTCAAATGAAGTGTTTAACATTATAAAAGCATTGGGTAAACATGGCTGGTGGGTCACCCTCAGCTAAGGTACGTTAACACAACTGACTGAATGGGTTCCCTGCAGACCGGACACAGCTTGTTCCTCTTCTTTAGCTTCTTGGCACAGAGGTAGCAGGCCATCAGGTGTCCCGTTCGGCCATGTACGATGCAGCCATTCTTGGGTCTGGTCTGACAAATAACGCAAGGCTCCAGGCAGCTGGCGGGGAGGTGGGCCTCCAGGCTGTTGAAGCGCTCCAAGTCCGGTGTTCTCTCCTCCTGACTGGAGGGGGCGCTAGAGGTGCCGGAGGGTGCCGCACCAGAGAACGAAGAGGAAGTGGAGGGCTGGGAGGAGCAGGCGGACTCCTGGGAGTCCGGGCCAGACAAGGAGGCCATTTCCTGGGAGTCTTTAAGGGGCGACCTGGCTCTCTTCCCGTCTGGGACATCCAGGCCCTCCGCTTCGTCCGTCTCCGTCGGGGCTGGAGATATAGAGGGCTTTGGGGGCAGAGGCTTGAGGCTGGGGACTTTGGTTGTAGCGGAGTTGCTGTTGTTATTATCAGGAAACCAGTCTGTCCGCAGCGTCCAACAGCGGTTGCAGTTGCGGGGGAGGGGAGGGTTGAGTTCCTCACAGTTGGAGCATTTCCAGTAGTCCTGAAACACAACAAGGAGAACAACTAAGCAGGAATAACACCCAAACATGTTCAGTTCCTGACAGAAACAACAGCCAACCAGCTTCCTGCAATTCCATGTTCTGATCATAAAACTTAACATACTGCTTCTGTGATTTCTGTGTCCTCATCAAACGAGTCCTCGTCCTCCGCCTCAAAGATGGTGACTTCATACACCTGTGGGAGAAAGGCAGCGCCACAGTGAGACCAGAGCTGTAGTATCACCCCTGGCCACTAGGTGGAGCCGTTTGAAAACCCACAGATTGATAGACTCAAAAAAGCATTGAGTATAGACCTCATCTTCTCCAGACTCGGAGGCCTCCTCTTCATTGTCACTGTAAGCCTCAGAGTCTATGGACTCCACCTCAAATTCAACACTGAAGTTGTCAGAGTCGGAGTCTATCTCCTGGTTAAGAGCGTCTTCACAGACGTCACCGACCAATGAACTTACTTCCTGTAGAAGGAGGGAGAAAAGTCAGTTAGGAGGGACCTGAGAGGATTACACAGCTGCTGATTTACATCTCATCCGAAGAGCTAAATGAACCCAAGTCACACAGTTCTACAATTGCCAGTCGTCATCAAGGGTGCATAGAAATACAACAAACGGAACATAAGTCCCCATTTAAAAATCTTATTGGTTTGTTGTATTCCCACCACTTTTATGAAGGCATGTACAATATAAAACACTAACGGATTAATAACTTAAAACCAGTCCCACTAGAAACTCATTCTGTATGTTATTTTAGGCCAGCGCCAATATTGTCCATATAAGGATTTTATAATCTCCTTATGGTCTCGTTGAGATGCCCTCAAACACATAGCATGCAATCAATGAACGTAGGGCTGTAATGATATGCGTATCGCGATCCAATATGCACTCTAGAGCCCATTCGACTGGCAACCGTATATAATGTCCACAACACGAACTTGGATATTTCTTTTCAAAATAATAGCGATCCTCAATCATTATAATAATCATTGTTTGTTCATTTCATAGGTAGTGGGTCCATGTGTTGCTAAAATTAGTCTATTTTGGGTAACAACAGACTCTAATGAATGATTTTCAAATGTACTTGTGTTTTTTAAAAGAGAGACACTGACAATATTTTTAATCAATTTGTGTACAACTTATTTGTTAATGTTTTTAATAATCAGTTGCTAAAAACTTGTTAAATGTGCCATTTTTGCCATCACATACTCTTACTATTTCTTTACACACAATACAATTGAATTTGGTTACAATTCACTAGCTTTACAATGAATAACCAATGTTTTTTGCAATGAATTAAAACTAGCGCTATTAGTTTGAAATGAAATATCCGAGTTCGTGTTGCGGGCATTATATACGGCTGCCAGGCGAACGGGCTCTGGAGTGCATATTGGATCGCGATACGCATATCGTTATAGACCTAAATGAATGCTCTTTGAAAATCTAAATATCAGTAACATGAGCTGGCATGAAAAAGAATACGGTTATTCAAATTAGGATTAACAGATATAAAGAAAGCAAACAACGAACTTTCCCCATCCCTGAAATGGAAAGCTCCAGTCTAGCGTGACTTCTGTATGCACTCGCAAAAACTCCTATTATAATATGGGAGTTTTTGCAAGTGCATAGTGAAGTCGCCACTGGATCTAGCTGTTATGATTCGAGAATTTGGTAGAGTGCAGAATTCAGTCAGAGAGCACACACTGAACCAACGTTTTTACATCCTTCTGCCTCCTGAAAATCTACTATCATTAGCATGTGAATTTGCCAGTTACTGTAGCTTAAATAAACTTAAATTGGCCTAATCAAAAATTCCCTACCGCTTACCTTTCATTTGGTTGGAAAGTGCACTCTCCCATGATAAAAACATATACAATAATCTACACTCTGGACTAACTTGGTGGGCCTAAAAAAAGTTGTAATCACGGAAGTCGCAGACTGAAGCTTTAATGTCACCAGGGATAATTTAAACAATATTTTACATTCTATAAGTTGGCCAATGTCAACGGAGTGGTTGTATTGTAGCGGTACTCACAGTGTTGCTGTGGGAGTCTGAAGAATCGCTGCTTCCCCGTTCCCTCCTGAGGCCTCCAATCACACACCAGGACATGCTGTCATCGAAGGTCAGAGAGAAGCTGTCTGACTTGGCTCGCTTCCTGGGTTCGTCCTCGTCACGGGGTGACGACGTACCCTCTGAAACAAACCAAGCTAGAGCTGAGAAGCAGCTTTAGCAAATACACACCAGTAACTTGTTCCTACATCACCCTTCTGAATCAGCAGAGGTAAGAAACACTAAAAAACACTACTATTAACTAGTTTCTCCTTTAAGGGAAATTAGATAAACTATTATTTATCCAATTACACATTAAAACCCAGACAACAGCTCAACAAATTATGTTACGGTTCTTTTCTCTGATGTTATGTAACCAATAGCCAGATAAATGCGTTGACCTTGATGTACCAGAAGCAATAATAAACCAAATATTAATGTCCCAAATGAACACACAAGCTCTTTTGAATGTGGAATCGCCTGTGTGGTCCATGTCATGTACATGGGACAAGGCGCTCTTTGTGTTGTCTTTGTAAACAGGGCCTGAAGTCATCTGAACAGTCTACAGAACAGAGTGCTGCCTACCCAGCATGCAACAGAACACTGTAGTGTGGGTGCAACAAGGTGAAAAACAGAACTCTGCCAAAATCTTGCTGTTATTGAAGTCGTATTGCTGATCTTAATGCTCACAGTCCTCAGCCCCACCACAAGCCTGGTGGACTGGCTACAGACGGCCTGGTTCAGTCTGGGCTCTGGAGGTTAAACACCAGACACATCTGAGGGTCGGCCCACTGATTACAACATGTAGATCTACAGATGTCAGACTTTAAAGTAAACTATGATGAAAGACAACCTTGCCCACCTGAGACATGACAGCACACAACGTGAGGCAACCCTGAGTGACGTTGCGTCAGCGTGAGGAAGTGCTAACTGAGGGAGTTGTTAGTAGGTGTATGTTCATGTAAACAGTGTTAAAAGACTCCAACAACACAGAGGCAGACAGAAAGGGAGAGCTGATCTTACCAGAGTCACTACTCCTTCGCCTCCTCCTGCTCCTGCATTCTGAGGTAGATGAACGAGAGTCTGAGTCGTTCTGCTGGAACAGATCAGGAGGAACCATCAATTAATCAGGAATAACCTGCTAACATTAAGAAAAAGCCCACAGGATAAAGGTGCCCCGACATGTTGTTGATGTTAAAGTAATCCTATTTCAGGCCTACTGGAAACATCAACATTGCAGTAGGGGTGGAACGGTACATGTATTCGTATTGAACCGAAACGGTATGCGCGACATGGTTCAGTGCATGAATTTACATGGAGAATACACGGTATAAAAACAAATTAAACTTGCGTGCAAATTAATTATTTTAAGGCGGAACTACCGTTAGACGCGGGTTGTTTATGGACACTTAATCTATAGCCCCGCCTTAGCTCTGAAGCCAAGTAGCCGAGCTCCACCGATCGTATGCAGTTTTTTGTCAGGTCGACCTTCCGGTAAGTCAGAGATCAGAGAGCGATGGCAACCCACAAGAGTTAGAGTACCTACCTCGCAAGTTTAGGAAAACTTCGGTTTCCCAGTCAGTTACAGTCATAGATTGGATCGTTACAGTAGTACAGGCGATAGAGTGGTGGATAAGATGAGGATTGTGTTGGCGTTTTTCAGCAGTTTTTGTAAAATAAACAACCATAACCCTTACTCCTAAACTAACCTTAACTCTAACCTTATTCCCTCACTTAACCCTAACCTTAATAACTAACCTATAACTCTAAAATGCCAAAAGTTATTCAAAGCTGGCAATATATATTAACATAACATTTTAGACATTCACCAAACATTAACCTACAAAATTTAGGTAATTGCTATGTTAAGTAAATAAATTAAACATTTCCGACATGGATTTGATCTGTAAATCTGTCGGATACTAGTCAGATGCTATATAATGCAGCGAATACAATAACAAATTAACCACAGCCAGGCGTGTTTTCAAAATTACTGATACCAAAGAAAATGTATGTCCATAGGAACAACCGCAATCAGGACATAATGGGGGCATGCGATTGTATAAACAACAAACCAAGTTGTGTGTGTCTGTGTTTTGGTTTAACAGAGAGTAATACCTGACAAAAATGCATCATATTAGGACCCATTTTCCAGTCCCCATGAGGACAAAGTATTTTTCTGACTTGGGTTTATGGTCAAGTTTACAATTAGATTTAGGGTACTTTCAGGTTCAGACATTATGGGTTAAGTGTAGGCCTTAGTGGGAGGTTAGGTTTAGTTATAAATGTTATGTTATTGAGGTGAAGGCTAGGGTGTGGTTAAGTTTTGGATAAGGTTAGGTTACATTTTATTTCTGGTCACCACAAGGTTAGCTGTACACAACTCTGTGTTTGTGTGTGGGTGTGTATGTTTGTGTGTGGGAGACATTTAAGGCAAGGTCATTTGATCCGTTTCTCTTCACATTAATTGTTGGAGTTTCAACATGTACTAAACATGTATTTTCCATTACTTTACATAAGTTTGTCTTGTCTGAAATGTATGAATATTATCTTTGTACTGTATGTGGTCATTTTACCTCAGGCCCCCTATCTGTTTCAATCGGGCTCCTGGGTTGGGTAAAGCCTGGTTGGGATTCTAAATGGGTGGAAAACAGAACAAAAATAGATCAGTTAATTGGCACTACACTGTATCGCTTATAACATTCTAATTTATATAGCTGCTGCAAAACAGGTCAGGTCTGTTCCAAAAACATTGTTGATTACTGGTATCTATAGAAGACAGAGAATAAGGAATGCAAAAAGTACCTGGACATTTCACTGTTATAAGGTTTTGCGTAATCATAGCAAAAAGAACTCTGAAAGATACAGAAAGTTAACATTAGCACACTGAAACCAGTTCGGTTTCAGACATTAAACTTCATGCAGCTATAAACGGCTCGTTGATTTCAGTTACTTCTGCTGGATGAACACAAAGCCATTTACCTAGCAGCTGTAGTAGAGAAGGCAGCCCTGGGGGCTTTTTTTGCTTCCCAATCGGCCCTACATAGTGTTGGTACTTACTGTGGCTCTTTAACAGAAAAGCTGTCCACCCCCAGCACGGCCCCCAGTGCATCATGGGAACAGTGCACTATGTGCTGCTGCTTCTTGTCATACAACTCCTTCTTCATGATGTATTTCCCCAGGTAGAACATGACCTGGGAAAACACCACCCAGGGGTCAGAGGTCAGGAGCAACTGTAACTCAATCTTCAAAAACATGTCTTGTTCTAAATCCTAGAGTAAACATTTATGAAAATAAAATGAATAAACCTCAGCCTAACTGAAGTTAGAGAATTTATGTTTTAAGGCTCTCTGTCACATTTCCCTAGGTCTCATGATTGTTGGAGTCTTAAGTGTATAGCATAGTAGGGATAAACTGATACTGAGAAAATACCGCAGTATCAGAATTTCAAAATGTTAATATACTAGCAATTTTTACATATTTCGATACTCGAAAAACATTGCGTTAATTAATGCGTCTTGTTTTTCATTGGAACGAAAGAAGCTAAACTTCTTGCAACATCAATTCCATTGGAAAATAAGTTCTGTGACGTTAGGGAAGTGTCCTATTGCCCTGTGAGAATGTGTCTGGGTAGAAATGGGTGAAACAGTGAAAGCCAACTGCTTAGAGAGAATGGCAACGGAGCGCAATCACCATTGTGTAAAAGCATGCTGTTCGTAGTAAAATATTAATGTACTTTGGTAAAAGACGCATTGAAGTTTCATCGCCACAGTGAGCACTATTACATCCGCACAACCACGAATGCACGCGTGTTCCCATCCCGTCAATAATCATAGGATATTAGGCAATATCAGGCCTACTGAAAAACAATCATGTTTTCTCTATATGAACAACTATGAAATTATTATTGAAAAACTGGAACTATCAAATAACTATAAACTACCTTGTTTATTGTTATTCAGATGTGGTTTGATTACTCATAAAAAACAAAAGCCAAGTATGAATGGCTCAGCTCTAAGGAGTAAAGATAAGGAATTAACCCCTGGTGGAAATCCAGATGTTTACACAAAATAATGTGTAATATACATAATCATATTGTGCATTACATAGACTACAGCTTTAAACTGTCAGATACTTTCTTAAAACAGATTTATTTTATGTTTAGTGATTTTGCTGTGGTATCGATACTGATGTACCATAACAAGTATCACTATTGAAGTCAAAATGTTGGTATCGGAACATCCCTATAGCATAGGGATGTAAGCTCTCTAGTTTAACAGGAAAACATCTAAAGAAAAATGTATTATTGGACGCAATACCAGCAACGTAGTGCATCTGAAATAACATGGAAAGAACTGAACAGAGCCAGAGTTAATTTCAGATCTCATCTCTAAATCATTTTCTGGTTCAGTTAACATTCATTGGATGCATTTTCATTAACAAAGTGGCTAAGCTGTCGTTGCCGCAAGTAGCAGTCTGTTTTTAAAAGAAGGGTTACAAGAAAACAGAGGCCTACTTTTCCATAAGGAGTGTTTACAGGTTGCCAGGTGACTGAGCTTGGCTGGGGTTGGTCAGTTTGTGTTGTATTTGAGAAGACAAGCTAAATGCTGGACAAGCAGAAATCCCAGATTGTCTGACGGGCCATAGGCGCACTTCCGCCAACAGATACCCTCTGAGCGCACAGCCTCAAGCACAAGCTTACCTAATTGATAAACCTCACTGAACACTGAGCCAGCTAACAGAATAGTGCATTCTGGGTAACCTATTCAACATACACCAAACACAGGTGAGAAGGAACTCTGCATCCCATGTATGTCAATTTCCACAAGACTTATACCCACTCCAATGAAGGAAACAGAGCCATTTGAAATGGTCCAATACATATCTTGAGCTAAAGCATCTGTTAGGGGTCTCTCTCTGTTGTCTTTAGAGAACAAGTTTGAAAAAAGAGCACGGTCGTAGCCAGTTGCTGAGTCACAGACTCGTTAGATATTCCAGGCGTTATTTAATTAGAACCACAGCAGTGAGTCCGTAGACAAACCGCAGAATGAGTCATAAAGACTTCCTCTCTGGCAACCTGCCCTGACATGTCTCCAAACTTTGTGACATGTCCTCAAATGAAAGCTGTTTAATAGCAAACCAATGCCTGGTGTTTACATTTAAATACATTAAAGATTCAGTCTAGTAATTTTGCAGATTCTCATATCCAGAGTGACTTACAATTAGTGCATTGAACCAAACATTGGTACAACTAAATATTTATGCTATAAACAAGTCCCAAGCTGGCATTATATTTCAAAGTGACTGTGCTCTATCTTACAGATTTAAACCAGTCCATAATGAAGCGAATGTAATTTTAAAAATCTTAAGAATTCAAGAATTCAAAGAATCCAGACTAGTGACAACACCTACACAATAAAAAAAAACAGCCCAGTAATCTGCTGAATAGAAAACAAGTGATAATTGACACCAGAGAAAATAAACAAATACATACTATAGACTAACATTCAATGTAGCAGGATATTCGTAAAAAATATGCACTTAAAACAAACTCAAATGGCTTGTCTACAGTATGTCAATAAGGGGTCTTAAATGTATTACCTGTCCGCTTCATGAAAGTAATACCATGACTTACTAAATCAGGCAAAAGACTATTAGTATTAATCTATCAGCCAGCCTAGGCAACACAACACAGCTGTCAAATCTACAGGTAGTCTTCTTACCTCTTTCATGGTAAAAACATCTTTTTTTGCACCTGCCTCCTGTAATAATGTGTGCAATTTATCTTTGGGTCGTACCTAGTGAAACATTGGAACAAACATTATATTAACCTAGATGTAACTGTAAACAAATTTTATACACAGTGTGACAGAGGTACAGTAGTGCTATACATATTACTTACAAGTTTGTCATTGTCTAGTGTATTTGTTTGTGAACTGCTTAAACAATTTTCTGCCATTCTGTATTTTACCTGTTGAGTAGAAAGGAAAAAAGGGTTCAAATTAAAAATTCACATGCAATGCCATATACAAATATAAAATTACATAGCAAAATAATATTTGGAAGACTTACTTACATAAATAGTACTAAAGGCTCTAATGTCTCTCTTATATACACCCTCTATAATACAACTTTCATATTCTGTACATAAAGTGCTTCAGCTTCGGCTGCCAGCGGTAGGAAACACTTCTCTGTCTCCCCCGGATTTAAATAGGTTCGGAGGAACATGTCAGGGCTAGACCACTCCGACTGTTAGGCAAACAGGCGTCAGCAATCTATAGTTACTGACGTCTAGCAGAACGAAAAGACAATGGAAAAAGCAAGCTCCCCCTAGTGTCCAAACAGTGTGTCACAGCCCAGTGCTGAGCTGGCCGTTTGAGTGGAATATGCCCGGGCATGTCCCTGTTACTGCCCTGCGCGTGCTGTAACTACATTAATCGGTTTGACTGACATGAACAGCGCGAGTGGGTCTCGCTAACAATTAAAGACCTGGACGAGTTGACAGGTGTACTATTTGACCGTTTGGACACCATAGCGTCTTATTACTGGACACTATCACCGTGGATATGCAGTGAGCTACAAGTACACTACGGGGGTGAAAAGCTAAAGAAAACGATTTGCGACTGTACGGGTGTACAGTACGGTCACTACTGATATAGTTAGGTTGTCAGCTAGCTAGCCATATCTGATATAGCCTTATTTGGCTATCAGCATGAGTGATGTTTACCTCGCACATTTTTCGATAAACAAATGGGTTGCTGTGAATATGAATATCAACTACAGTACCTACGTCATTATCCAAGGTATATCAACAACCAGATCACAAACAAGCATGTGCGGTATAGTAAAGTTAGTACACGTTTATATAACTAACTCTACCTAATTTATGAAAATGAACTGCATGCAAAGTAAGATGCGAATTGCCATGTGTAGTATACAGTATTAAAGATAGGCGCTAACTAGCTAGTTCGCATTTTATTATGCTACATCAACAATCAAATTGTTGCACGACAACATTAATTACATGTACCGTTATATTTAGTTTCGCTGTCATGATTTTGTTAAGCAGCAAACTACTACAGGTAATGAGCAAAACATTATTCAACATTTGTCCAAAACCTCACTACATACTTTGTGTTGACGTTGACCTATCCAACCTTATCTGCCTCGTTACTGCTTTCCAGAACCGGGAAAGCTCGGGGATGCGGCCTTGTAGCCAACTAATAGCTAGGTGAATCCTACACTGCTTATATGAAATTGTTGCATAATTTACACCCAATATTAAAACGTACTGGCGTAGTAACATATAAAACACACTGATTTACACTTTCAAATCAACAGTTTTTTACATTTTGAGGACATAGTATTTACTTACTTGTACAATTCCCCAAGTAGCTTGATTAACAGTTCCAAGAACCTTGATCGAAGTAGCGTGGATAACGAACGTTAACTTTGTCGCCCCTGGTGGCGGTGTGAAAGAACGATATGCACACTACGATGAATCCGGTTAATTTTGGTAGTTTGATTCTACTTTCAGTTTTTTAAAGAAAACATTTGTTACGAATACCTGAATCTGTCGAAATATCTATGGTTTTCATTTGAGAGACCATAGGTTTTATATCTGTGTCAGGGCATGGCCACTAACATTGACTATCGGCTCAGCCATGATTGGTTTAATTGATTTAATCCATTCTATTTAATCATTGTGATGATGTCACGAAAAGGGTAAAACGGCATACATCATTACACTGTGTTTAAAGGAGTTAAAGATTACACATCCTTTCTCTGAATTATGTTTGTCCTCCAATATGAGTCCACACATTCACATGTCACTTGACCTATTGATATATAGGGACATTGTGAGCTTCACATGTTTGCTGACTGGGAAATCATTGTCTCAATCTGCCAGACATTAGTTATTTTTTGTTGCATTCTGTTTTGAAGCCCAGCATCTGCTCTAAGGCAGCCCTAATGAACTTTGGCCCTTAAAACCAGTTCCAACGCAGCCCTATTGAACTCTGGTCCTCGAAGCCTTCGATTCTGGAACTTAATTAGACCTGGCACACTAGGTGGGTGTAATTAATTATAAAGTAGAACAGAAAACCAGCAGGCTCTGGCCATCGTATGGTAATAGTTGAATACCACGTCTCTAAGGTCTAATCAAATATACAGCTCTGGAAAATTTTTCATTGATAGGTACATGTATGTGTCTGGGAAAATTAACATTTTTGTTTTATTCTATAAACTATTGACAACATTTCACTCAAATTTGTAATATAATATTGTCATTCAGAGAATTTATTTGCAAAAAATTACAACTGGTCAAAATAAAAGAAAGATTCAGTGTTGTCAGACCTCCAATAATACAAATCAAATAAGTTCATATTCATCTTCTTAGGAGTTAGGAAAAGTTCAGAAATCAATATTTGGTGAAATAATAATAATTGTAAAATAATAAGTCTTTCATGCTCTCAACCGGCCCTTCAGATTGATGTTGGGTGATTTTATGCCGCTCATGACACAAAAGAATTAAGCAGCTGGGCTTTGTTTGATGGCTTGTAAACATCCATCTTTGTCTTGATCGGTTTTCAAATGGGGTTGGTTTAAGAAAAAGTTGCAGTGGTCTCTTAATGTTTTCTAGAATTGTAAATATTATTAAAATGAAGCCTATAGTGCTGTTTAAAGATCTATGTTGCATTTCAGATCACAAATAAAACTTGACTGGTCCTGCCTGGTACAAATCATGTCTGGCCTACTGCTGAAACATGTCTTGGTCATTCACACTTCATCATTACAGTCAGCACACTGTCAAGATGTTAGTCTTCTGCTTTGAGAACCGAAGAAAAGAATGGTTAATGTTAATATTCACCAGCATTCAAAAGGGAAACGAGGGCTGAATCTTGGACAACCCCATGGACAAATAATCGACCAATAAAATAAGATTCAGTGCATTAAACTGAATGAATATCTATGTTTTAATTGAACCATCGGACATCACTGCCTGTCATTCTCTGACAAAACAATTTTTCACTAAACCGTTGTAATTGGATGTTATTTGTCTCTGACATTCTTTGCATATTTTCCCTATCTGCTCCACCTCTGACTCAGAGTCAAAAAAATGACTCAGATGTTATTTTAATGCTACATGTCCTTTCAGAGCCTCAACATGTTAGGGCATGTGTTTTGAAGCCATTATAAACTCAAAGTACACAAATCACAATGACTAAGGTATTTAGCAACATTTGGGATTAACCCTAATCTTAGATTAAATTAAAGATTAACTAAGTAATTAAAGTCAAAAGACTCACTTGTCCCAATACCCATATCTGATGAGAATATTGTAAAATCGGAGTCAACCAAACAGTATGTATCAATAAAATTACTAGGAATATTTTCTAACATTCATCAACAAGCCTCTCAATAATTTAGCAGAATAGCAAGGCAATGCTGAAGAATTATAAATAGCCAGTGAAAACCACACAGCCAGTATACATTCAATCTGTATGCATCTCAAACACCCCTTTCCTCTAAAAGGGGCTGTCTAAAAATAGGTCACTAGTTAGTGAATAGGATGCCATTTGGGATTCATAATAGCACCAGACATACAGTACACGCCCATGTTATTTGGCTATGGTGTTTTTGTTGGCCCCTGGTGGCTGGGTAAGCACACACTACTTTGGTAGGCACAATGGCAGCCCTGTGGACGTACGAGGCTGAGCAGACATTAGGACATTGAACAAACTCTGTGAATGTGAGAACAAGGTATTGCCAGTACCCTTCAGCCCTGCAACACCTACATATTCCTCAGTAACACCAAAGGTATATTCAGGGGTTAGGAAATGCTCAAAACATTGCAACTAGAATATATAAGGCAGACATTTACAAAACTCCCCCTTCTAGCCAATGTCAAATCTGCTCAACAACATATAGTTCCATGTGAATCGTTCGTCCAGATTAGTATCTGCTAAAGGACTAACATTTCAAATGTAAATTAAAAATGCTATGTTACTTCACATCAAGTTTACTCATTTGTCAGAGAAAGAGTTCATATAGCATGTGTTCTTGTCTCTTTTACAACATGAATACTTTCACAACATGTAAAAAAAAATCTAGTCTACAGTAGAAACACTTTTTATATGTGTGCTATAAGAACCTTTTTTTGAAGGTCAATTTCTATTGCTTAGCAATGTAGAGATATTCTTTTACACACGATCTTGAACTAATGATTTTAAACAAAACTGAATATCTGCTTTTCCTACAATCACAGTAAGAAATTTTTGGTCCTTTATCTGGCTCAATGTTTGAATGCTCTATGGCAGTTACATATCACACTAATGCTCAGCGAGAAAACAAACTATCAACAAAATATTATTTATTGGAGATCCAAGTATGAAAAAAACATTAAAGAATGACAAAACAAAAAAACAGCATTTGGACATTTTCTTTGATCGTACCGGCAAAAATATTTCTAACAATACTTTCTTCACAATGTTTTTTTTACAGATATCATATTTCCCCCTCATAAAGCAAGATTATCATATCTGTGGTTTCATGACAGAACTCTGTCTGGGCACTTCCTGTCCCCTTTCAGACAACTATCATTTTCAAACCATTTCCACAAACCAATGATTTGTTGAACAACCGATGAGCGTAGCATTGGCACTCCATTAGGCCCCTCATGGCCTCTGGACCAGCCTGCTCTTGCCCTCCTCCTGCTCTGCCAGTTTGAAGTGGGTGTAGGATACGATGCCAGTGAGGGTACAAATGACACCCAGGCCTTGGTTTAGTGAGAGAGGGTCCTGGAAGAGAACATAACCTCCTAACAAGGTAATGCAGAATTTAAAGTGGCCAAACATGTTGTAGCTGAAGAATGTAACTGTTAAGGAACAACCAGTAGAAACATCCCCATCACATAACCAACACATTTACTTGCCTACTGGCAAACTGAAGCAGGGTCAAAACCTCTCCTCTGCTGACAGAGTAATGCTCATGTCATATGATGAATAAAGTAACAAAAAGCATTCTGTGAGACATCCCAAGGTTGACCAATGTCCTTGGCCAGAAGGAAAGGATACGTGACAGCGGATGTGTTCCCTATGATCCAGTAGATGGACAGGTTGACCAGAAAGGCAATGAGGCCAGACAGCATCACCATGGCCTGGTGGGAAATACAGTAGATACAGTAACAACCTGTTAGCATTAGCACTGTCCTTTATTTACAGTATGCATTACTATGACCTGGTGGGAGATCGATACAGTAACAACCT